>CM060844.1:18427500-18610000 GCA_030762175.1 Metallyticus violacea
TGAAAAAATCAACATGACATAATAAACATTTTTGGTGAAAGTGGTTAAACGTTGGCCATTTAAAAAGTTTAAAGAGGGGAAGCAGTCAATTTAAAAGAAATGTTGGCTCTGGACTCCCTTTGTGCTCTAACGTAAGAAAACATTAACCCCGCTACTGTCATTATGAGAGAGAATCATGGAATAACATTAACAACACTTTCAGAAATTCTGAACATTTCACTGGTTGCCACTCACACGTTGTTAACTGAAAAGATGCACATGAGATGTGTTTGTGCTCGGTGGGTTCCAAGACTGCTGAATCCCGAACTGCAGTTTGGAATGGAGTTTAAGATGCTGTTACAGAAATGTGTGGAGTTTTTTTCAAAGTTAATCACTATTGATGAAACTTGGCTACATATTTCGAGAGCCAATAACACACCTCTATGTGTAATCTCCATCATCACCAACAGAAAAAAGTAAAAAAGTTGTTGGTTATGCTGGAAATGTTTTAGTCATATCATTTTTCGATATTCAAGTATTGACTGTACCAGCACTGGTGCCTTCACACACAGCTGTAACTGGGGAATACTACAGAAATATCCTGGAAAATCTGCAAGATCATATAACACACAAAAGGCCACATTTCCGTGTAACAAGCTGGATGCTATATCACGATAATGCACGGTCGCATATCAAAAATGTTGTTTATGAATATTTCACAAAGGTTGTCCCTCATTCTCCCTATAGTCCAGATTTAGCCCCGTGTGACCTTTTCCTTTTCTTTCTTTAAGAAAAACCTTGTTGAGAGGCATTTTCCATCATCAGAAACAGTGCTGAAAGCTGCGGTGGCGATTTTGACGGACCAGTCAACAAATTGTTTCCAATGTGTCTTTGAAGACTGGCAGACACGTTGGGACAGGTGTATTACATCCAATTTTGAGAAAGACCATCAAAATTATGAGGATGAATACTCGTTTGTTTATACGATCGTCACAAACAAGTGACTACACTGCCATTTGAAGAGTGATACTTAATAACTATCATAATAATTTGGACATCTCTGAATCAGGTCGAGAACTTTTAGAACACACCTGGTATCTTGAAGACTGTAAGAATTTCGTATATAAATTAAATTCTTTAACCAAACTTTCAAGTAGTTAAGTCATTAACACATTGAATACTTTCTTTGTATAAAGGAAATTTTAAAATTATAAACGCAAAATACAATATAATGCTTCTCAAAATACAACATAAGCTTGTAGCTTGGAGAACTCATGTTTTTAATCCAAGAGCTGTGTTAGTAACGGTGTTTCTGGAATCTCGTGTCACATCTGGACCCGGTTGTCATAGCGACGACTTTACCGTCGCGCTGTATGATTTCATACATAGCTGAGTAGTGCCGCTACGCCAAACGCCACTACGAAGAATAATAATACCAGACGTCTTGTCTACAGCCATTGTCGTCTGGTAGATTAAACTGCATTGTCAGTTGTCAAAACGTCTACCCGGAATGCATTCTTAATGTAAAGCGCTACACATATGTCTTAGGAGATATCTGCCGCTGTGCTTCAGAGAGGAAACGTGAGACGTGAGAACGCAGAGGTTAGGGAGTGGGGGGGCAGCAGATAGGGATAAAGAATAAACGGTAAAATATATGTCGCAAATAAGACGGGAAAAGAACAACGACGAGAGAAAGGCCAAAGAAAGTAAGAAAGATATATATATATATATATATATATATATATATATATATATATATATATATAGAGCAGAATTGAAGAAAAAGATGATGATAATAATAATAATAATAATAATAATAATAATAATAATAATAATAGGGTAAATTAAAGAAGAATTATAAGGAGACAATGGAAATAAGGCACAAAATAGGAGTGGAAGCAGTTGAAAAGAATAACAAAAGAGAATCAATAGAGAAGCGAGCTTAGCTGAAGATACATAAAGATTCAATCAGTAGCTTAACAGTAACTTTTTTTTAACCTAAATATGCGCTATAGCAAAGATATTGTTATAGACATTAGTGGCAAAATGAATAGTGTATAGGGACGCGAGCAACTTGCAATTCTTGTCAACCACCTTAGCAACGATATGTGCGCATGCAAAGCTGAGGGTCAACTCCCTGGCAGAATTTCTAACGAAATGCACTTGTTTTCATGAATAATGACGTCATCCTGACTCACCCTCTCATCAGTGGCGACCAACGGATTGATGTGCACCCATTAATGAATTTCACGAGGTTTGACACTCTCTGATCACAGATATCTGACTACTGCTTGCTTGTTTTTTTCTGTGGAACAATAGACGTCGTTTAAAATCGCTGAGATTTACTTTTATGAAATACTATCGATTATATTTTATGATTTAAAGCTATCGCATAGATGGGCCAAGTTTTAGGTGTAAATAGTTCTTTTGTTTAAGGATAGAGCGAGAATACTTATAATGTAGTAACACGCTTCCACTTAGGAGCAGCAATGGAGATACAAAAAAGTATATCCCCAGAAAGAACTCCACAATGATGTTAAAAAAACACTTTTGTTTCAAACAATTTTTCATTTGACACACCAGAAAAAAAAAAAAGTTATTTTGGATGAGGAAGATAAATGGGACAACCGGTGCAAATTCAGTCAGTGCCTGCACAGTGTAAGACAGTAATTCAAGCACTTGCTAATTCAACCAATTACTAAGAGGCCTGGTGCGCTTGAATAGATTTACTGCAGAACAGAAACAGCAGAGGATGTTGAGATGCAAATGACTGCTACAGTGTTACGCTAACAACCTTTTGCTGGCGAGGAAGTGGTTGATACTGAAGAAACCCTGTATGTGAATGTTGTGAGATGGTGTCTCAGTAATGGTATGTGAGCTAACTCCTGAAGACAAGCGCCAAAATATACCAAACCACTCTGCTGAAACTTATGGTAAAGAACTGAACACGAATTTGTTCAAGAACCGGCATTGGATTCAAATTCACCCACACCTGGCTTGAGACCAATGTTGTACTCGAGATTGACGTTCTGGCAATTCCGATCTGAGTCTCCTGCAGTGCTTTGAGGGTTTCGTTTGCAATACAAGACCACAAATGTTGAGAGTCTAAAGCGCTCTTTGGAGTCAGCAAAGGCGGATTTCTCGCTGGAGCTAGTACGTGCTAGCTAGGGACTCTTCGGTCATGTATAAGGTTCAAAGGAGATATTTGGAGAATTGATAGATGCTAAGTATTTGCAATACACGAGAGAACAATAGCGAGGGTGCCAAAATGTATACACTTTCACAGTAGATATCTTTTAATATATTTCAAAGTTGAACCGAAAAACAACAGTAATGTGTAGTATGATGTTCTGTAAACAGATGTGACTCACATACATTATGATAGCGTTGCTACGTGACAGGTAAATCAACAATGAACAAATGAAGCCAAGATTATCGTATAATGTTCTGTAAACAGACGTGACTGACATTACGTTATGTTAGCGTTGCTACTACAAAATGGAGTCAAGATTATCGTTTAAACAGCGGAAAGCAATTTTGAAATCGTATTCAAAAACCGAGAATGTTGTTGAAGTTCAAAGGCAATGGAGACGTGTGTACAGAACAGAACCGCCAACGCGAGTGACAATTGCACGCATTCGAGATAAATTTGAGACTTCTGATACCGTGTACCGTAGAAAACCAGCTACACTGACAGCACTTCGGGAAGAAATTAAAACGGCATGTGCTGCATTCACTGAGGACACTTTCGCAAACGTTACTCAATCAACGTTCTCAGAAGTGTATCGACGCCGATGGTGGGTATTTTAAGCAACTGTTGTAACTGTAAAAATCTAAGATGATTAGTCTCATCATTTTCTGTTTTTGTGAATTCAGTTTTGTTATGTTAACACAGTTTTTTTTTCTTTGCTTGAAGTGTGTATACATTTTTGGCACTTCTATATGTGAAAATCAGATACTGTTGTTACTTAACTAAAATTGTACGATATTTATGTCAAGACTAGTATATGTTATTTGTAGTTTTATGAAAAAAGTGTACTTGTAATACCTTTTATACATTTTTCTAATAATATTGTATTGTAATGAGATCAATTTTAGTCCAGAAATACCGCCACGGGTGGCCGAGGTGCGGACTCGTGAGCGGGGGATCATGGGTTCGAATCCTGCCAGGACCGTCCTCCCTGACTGAGGTTTTTTCCAGGTTTTCCTCAACCCCATAAATGGCAAATACCCGGAAGGTACCCTAAACTTAGGCCTGGAACGTTTCCTTCCTTAAAAAATCCTTTCCCAATAGGTATGTATGAGATGAAAATCTCATGTATCATCAGTGTTCACAGCCTATGGTGCCTCAGTATTAAAAACGGGCGTTAAACACTACTAAAATGTCTAGAAATAGCCTATTTCTTACTTTTGTTTTATAGGCCTAAGGCTGGCGAACTATTTCTATTGGAGAAAATGTACATGTTTTGTTTTATAATGATTATTTCAGGAAATAAAGAGTTAAAATAGTATTCGATATTAAGATGCATTATCGAAAAATAGAGTATATATCTGGAAGTTACTCTTTTATAAGCAGAGGAACGAAGTAGAACGTATGTTAACCCAAGCAGTATTAATGAGGAAGGCGGCTCACAGTCTCAACATCAACATCTGAGAAATAAGGTAACCCCGCAGGACATTCATTTGCGGTGCTCTTCTGTGTTGTATTTGCATTGCTAATAATCCTCAGGGAAGGAACAGAAAAACGGCGCACAGCTCATTCCCAGCTTGTCGCTACTAACCGCGCGGCTGTGGTACTTTCCTTGCAGAAGTGCATACCAGGATGAGCTTCTGAAACGAAAAATATCACATTGTCTCCTAACTCTGATCAACTTTGGTCATAAAAATAATAATGGGTGTAACTAATGCACGAAGGCTAGTTAATAAAAATCGGACATTATTATTATTATTATTATTATTATTATTATTATTATTATTATTATTATTATTATTATTATTATTACATTTTTTCTCTCCTCATCACACAGTGGAGATTCTATGATGAACAAAATTTTCTTGGGAAGAACTGATCACCGTAATTGGTGGGAAAAAATTTGGATGCGAATACGCGCGTGCGTCTTAGTACAGGACGCCAGTGTTTGCCAGCCGGCTGCGTAAACTGGGGTCGCGCTGAAATTTTGCTTCCGTCTGCAGAAATTACAGCAAGCATGTGGTGGTGATGTTCTGCCATAATCAATGCATTTCGGTGGTTCGAAGAATTTAAGGAGGGTCATGTTTCAACAACAAAGCAGGGCGGTACAGGTGTTCCAACCACTGCATGGAACGAAACCATGATTAACATAGTTGCTGTCATTGTTGGGGAAAATCAACGAATAATATTGGATAAACGGGACTGACATATTGTAGATTTCCCATATGGCAGTGAGTTCAGCATTCTGCACGATTGCTTACAAGGGTGCCGAAATTGCCGATGCCTGAACAGAAGATGGTGCAAGTTGACCTGTGTCGGAAACTTCAGCGTCTGGCAAAGGTGAGGCATACCTGAGTTCCATCATTTTAGGTGGTGACACTTGGCTTCATCATTCTGATCTCAAAAGCAAAAAGACGAGCCCAGTCCGACACCAAAGAAGACGAAGATTGTTCGGTCAGCAGGAAATGTATTGGTGATTTCGTTCTTCGACTGTCATATAATTGATCATCAACATAAAGTCCCTAGCAAACAATAGTTACTGGGAAGTATTACAAGATTGTTTTGAGCGGCCTGGTCGAACATATCCGACTAAAACGCTCTGTGCTGCATCCATCTGGTTGACAACTTCACCATGACAGTGCTCGCCTTCATGTTTGCAACTTAATGCTCAGTGTTTGGCCAGAAAAGGAAATATATAAAGTGTGCTCCATCCTCCATACAGCCCTACCGAGCACCTTGCCACACTTTTTTCTGTTCCCTCGTGGAGCAAGCGTTTTGGCTCATCAACAGCTGTCATGAAGAAGGCGGCGGATCTGAAGACTATATCAAGCGCATACAACTCATAGAGGACTACTTCAAGAAATAGCATATGACCTTGACCCTCACGAGTCCCCATGTATCTCGGAACTGCTATACTATTTCTTCTGCTATTAGAAATTCCATGACAAGGAGTGCACGAATGGGGCTGTAACATCAGATTATTTTTCGGAGAAGCATAACACATTTAAAATCTTAGTGTCTGTGTATTTTGTGAGGATTTTTCAACTAAAGTCCTCCACAGATTCCGTGACAATACAGCACAACAACGACGACTGTCGGTATCTCCCGAACATACTCAATATAAATAAAGCACACTAGAACATCACAATTTTGTAGATAAGGTAGATTTTAAATTACTAACAACTTTTCCTACCTTGTGTCAGGCTCGCGTGTCCAAGCAGGTTCGTCTCTATCCGTGGTTGCCGCCGCTTTTTCCGTCGCCGCCGTAGACCTGGATACCCATGACGCGGAGCGTTCATCGTGCTGCAGCACGCCATCGGCGTAAAGAGACTGTACCGCGCCTATGGTGCTTGTGCAGACAACAGACCCTCGTTGGACACGAATCGGTACTAGAAGTTGTTTCACTGTTCCAGATAATCAACGCTTTGCTACAGAAGTGCTGAATAACTCAGTCGGTAAACAAATGGTGGCAGAGTTGCGGAGGGAACGTCACGCGTTTTCAAGTTAGACGTACTTTAACTGCACTTTCTTTCACTGGCAGTTTACTTTTACACCTAGGCTTTCTCTCGGCGATGCGAACACCTGTCTGCCTCTTGTTTCTCACAACGAATTAATTTTACAAACTGCTCAAGGTCGCTTCTTGTTGGAGTGGTCTTAAGAAACAACGTCTAGACATAATCACCGCACTAAATGCTGGCACCCATTTCCTGTGCTGCACTGAGTTCAACTAACTGAAAGCTAGCATCGGCAAGGAAGTATGAAAAGTGGTCCACCTGTATCACACATGGGCCGGAACGGGTGCAGTCCCCCCCCCCCCCACAAGATAATGCGCGTAGAACTTCCTTGCGTGATGTGAAAGATGGTTATCTAAAGTGTGCAATCTGTAGATATTTCTGTGAGAGAGTAAGGAAAGTAAATTAATATATTTTTGTTAATTATACTCTTTTAGGGCCGGAACAGACCTCATATTTCCTGTAAAATTAAATTTCTCTTACGTGTTGCTACCAAGATATTATTCGCAGAAAATTGCTCTGAAAATCATGGTGCATAAAATAAAATTAGAGCAGAATTCGTGAGTATATGTTTGCCTTCTGCTAATAAGTTAAAGCTATTTGTTACCGTAGATCACATACAGCCCTCTGTAAAACTAAGATAAATATTATAAGTGACATTGCACTTATCAATAAATACAAATAACAAAACAAGTTATTACACGAATAGTTAGAGGTTAATCTAAAGCGAAAATTTCAAAATTGCTCTGGCGACCGCAATTTTTTTCAAAGAAACTCAGTGCATGCCATTGAAATAAAATAATAAAAATATTTTCCTAAAATCAGTGAAATCAGACTATTAGGAGTGGGGTTTACCTGAGACCCAAAATATAAAAATCGTTCTAGCTGCACCAATATGTGTTCTTTGGCAACGAAACCTGGTATATACCATTTAAATTAAATAAGAAAAGTAGTTTCAGAAAATCAAGGAAATAGGGCCATTAGGAATGGGGGTATACCTGAAAACTACTTTAAAGAGTGGGCGTTAAAGCGAAATTTAAATATTTACCCTAGCGGCCGCAATTTTTTTCTCAATGAAACTCGGTATATGCCCCTGAAATAAAATAATAAATATAGTACCTGATAATAACTTAAATCAAATTTTTAGAAATGGTAGTTTACCTGAAATCTAACATTTCAAAATCGCTCTAGCGGCATCAATATATATATGCGCGCGCGTGTGTGTGTGTGTATTCATAACGAAACTCGGTATGTGCCATTTAAATAACAAAATAGTTCCTGAAAATTAAGAAAATCGAGTCTATATTAGTGGGCGTATACCTGAAACCCAAAATTTAAAAACCGTTCTAGCGGGACCAATATTTCTTTTTAACAACAAAACTAGTAATACCCTTTAAATAAAATAAGAAAAATAGTTTCTGAAAATTAGGGAAAACAAACCATTAGAAGTAGGGAATACCTGAAAACCGAAATTTATAAAGTACTCTTGCGTTTAATTTTCTCTGTATTGTTTTAAAACAAAAAGACAAATTAACTCGGCATATAAACTGTATGTATAACGATATATGTATTTTATATTTAACAAAGGCATTGTCGGGAAGGTAGCAAATGTGAAATATTGATCTAATATATGTTTGTGAGAATTATATTTGTATGTAAAAACGTTGTGTAATAACCTTCAGAAAACGTTTGCGTTACCTGTTTTTTTATTAAAATAACATTTAATTTAAATTTCAAAGTTACTGAGAATCCACCCAACTTTCGACTGTAAATTGTTGATTGTATATATTTTTAAATATCTTAATTGTTTTTAAATAATAACACGTCTTTGTTTTATTGAAACATATGAACATTATCTTAAATACACAATGTAACTAGAAACTTTGTTATTTTTGTCTACTTTAGTGAATGTAAAGATGATATGAAGGGCTCAGTTCATAAACATGGTTACATTTAAAAATGTTTAAAAATACACAACAATAATAATAATAATAATAATAATAATAATAATAATAATAATAATAATAATAATGTATAGCATCTATTGTGAAATAATTATAGGTTGCAATAATTCTAATTTTATTCCCTAACTTTTGAAAATTATATTAAATTCACTATAGAGGTTTATTTTAAAGTGCTTTTTCTTTTATGACTTAGCTTTAGAGTTTGTCATGCTAATACTACACAGTAATGCCGTAACTTATTTCATTAATTAATAAGACTATAATTTGTATATTATATATATATATATATTTTAAAAGTTATTTTACTTTATGAAGAATTTGCTTAGTTTATGCAGCTCCTGCGTGACAGATTTTTTCCGTTGCATATTCTGTATTTAAATGAATGTTGTGAGACTTGGCCATTTGTCTGAAGAATTCAATATTGCTATAGTAAATCCAATTTATAAAAAAGACGAAAAAAGTTTTGCAATAATATTTACAGACAAATAAAATACTAAATGTAACATATATTAAAAGCAGTAAAGAGAAAATTAGAAATAATTAAGGGACATAATGCTGGAAAAAGAAATAAATTGCTTTCTTAGAGGTAGATTCTGTATAGATTGATAGAAAAACATTGATAATACAATTTGTCAACATGTTTATTAATTCTTTTTAAGCTTTTAATTTAGTAAATATATATTTTTGTGGAATGTTAGACTGTTATTGAAAACTGAGGGTTTTTCAGTTTCCGTTTTTATTCTGCTCAGAATCTCAAACCTCTCTCAACGTCAGGTAACCTCGATCAAATACGAATATCCTGTTAACTATATAGGTCCATGTGTAATTAACGTAAAAACTGTACAATACATATAGGACAGCGAGATAGACTTTTTTGTCAGAGATGTGGTTCTTGTCAGTTACCTAAGTCACGTATCTAAGGAATTTGATGAACACGTTAGAGAGAACGACATTTTGGCTGGAAATTCCAAAGGGGCGCTTAGCCACTCGGAGAACAAGTGAAAAAAAACTGCAAGGAATGTCATTAAACCCGGAATCTGTCGGACTGGATGTGACAGCATGTCACGGCGCGTGTATGCGACGCGCTCAAGAGAAGAGAGTCTTGTTGGCACGCAAGCAGCTTTGTTTACACGTTTTAATAGAGTACTGGGGTTGAATTCCGGTCGTAGAAGTGATGGTAGTTTGTTGAATTGACTTGTGTTGATGTTGTAGCTTTATTATGATTTAGTTCTATTAATATTCTTTAAATCTTTTATTTGCTAATTTTGCCCCCCCCCCCAAAAGAAACGAAAAAGAAACATAATTAACATTTTAAATGTTCGTGCCCTTGCGCGGAGTTTTACGCTTTTTACTACTAGAGCCGACGTTTTCATGGTTTTGTCGCCCGTTTCACGGCAGCTGACTGGACAGCGATCAGAGCAGTAACTCCCGGCGTACCGGATGTAACTGATTCAAGTTATCGCATTTACAACTCGAGCACTTACCTTACTACAAGTGTTGGAAATGTTTTGCCACATTTCTGGTATCTGTATAGAAATTGAATCAATTTAAACTTAAAACACAACAGAATGTCTGTTTTCCACACTGCTGGCAGGTGATTCTGATATTTGGGAAATTTTCTGTGATTACCTGTTACGGTGCGTTAATGATAAGAGTAACTAATCAATGCTTAGTATTATTTAATAATGATGCATTGTTCTACTTATGTGGTTAAGTTTCGATGCAAAATAACAGATACTGATGTACAGAAAATCCCGATTTTATGTATAAAACACTCGTGCATGTCTAGAAATTCGATGTATTGTATGCAGTAAATGCGTATATAGCAATACAGACGATCTTTTAGCGAAGTTTTTTTAAATTTTCTTCAAAGCTTCATCGATTCATTTTACTAGGCACCAAAAATCGCTGCGTTGTGTGTGTGTGTGTGTGTGTTTTTTTTTTTTTTTTGAGTGGTGTTTAACGCTCATTTTTACTACTGAGGCACCACAGGAGGTGAGCTTTGGTGATACATGAGATGAAATGATAAATTGGGAAAGAATTTTTTTAAGGAAGGAAACGTTCCAGGCCTAAGTTTAGGAATCTCCCTTTCATTTGCCATTTATGAGGGAAACCTTGAAAAAACCTCGGTCAGAAAGGATGGTGAGATTGGAACCCCAGACCTCCCACTCACGAGTCCACGCCTTAACGACCTCGGTCACCCATGGCGGTATGTGTTTGTGTGTGTTAACGCTCTAGCGGCCCCAATTTTTGTATTTGTCAACGAAACTCTGCATATAACCATTAATTAACAAATGATTCATCGAGCTCGTTAACCAGCAAAGTTGGACCAATGGGAGTGAGGAGATTTATTTTCATATGCAGCCTTAGCCTCTTCAGGGCTGGAAAATCGCTTTACCCGGATGCAATTTTTTACCAACGGGAAGAGTAAATAGTCGCATGGAATGACTCATGAGTCTGACCTCAGTGAACTTCAGGAACTGGATGTTGATGTTAACCGTGTGAGGGGAGCGTTGTCGTGGTAAAGCAGGAACTCCCTTAGTCTTTTCCTTGGACGGCATTCTCGGAGCCTGGAGAAAACTTTCGGCAGGTAAACTGTCGTGTACCACTAAGCAATCGCCGTTCTTTGTTGCTCCAGAGCAATGATGGCCATCATTTTCTTCTCAACATTTCGGTTCCTCTTCACTTTCGTTGGTGGATCGTCAACTGGAAAAATCCAAACTGTCAACTGTTTTTTGATCTCTTGGTCAATTTGGTAAATCCATGTTCTAGTATCCGTGATGACATCAGAAACACGCCTTGAGCTCCCTCCGTCCAATCTCTGCAACATTTCTTCACACCGTTCGACGCAGGTGCGTGTTATGCCTCTGTCAAATTGTGGGGCACCCAATGGGAGGAAACCCTCCTGACACGGAGATGATGGTGCAGAATTTTTATACTGTTCACGATCCAACCTGGAAACTTCTTCGATGTCCTTAAATGTTACACGATTTTTTCGCGTATCATTTTTTTCCACCGCGACAATGTTTTCCTCAGTCACTGCCGTTACGAACGCCTACTTCTCTCCTCTTCTTGCAATGAAGTTCGGCCCCTTTTTAATTCTGCAAATCAGGGGAGAGCTGTTGCTACATGAAACAAGATCCCTAAAAGCCTGTTGCGATCACTGAAGGATTTCGGGCTCATTTTAACCTTTCTTGAAATCATAAAGAATGATAGCGCGAAAATGTTCTCTCTCCAGCTCCGTCGTAATGACTGGCTGTCTGTGCTTGGGAAGAATTGCATTCTGGAATGCGGGAGTGGAGAGGGTTGCCACCTGGCGCCGTTACTACCACATGCCACTTTACATTTAAGTGGATCAGCATTCAGTTTTCCTCATCTCCAAACTTTCATAGTGTCCCTCATATCAATCTTCCAATAAACTGATTATTGTATCTTGTAGACTATAGACTATATTTCATTTCTACTGTCTTCAATTTTCTTTTGCCTTTCTTATTAAGTGTCCAGTTCTTACAGGCATATGTCAGCATTGGTACAGTCATCGTAATAATGTTTATTTTCTTTCTGGCAGTAAAATGCGTTAAAATCTAAACAGTTAATTTTGTTTATTGATCAACAATGTTACTCCTTAAACCAAATTTTTTCAGCCCAGATTTTTTGTCCCCAACAAATGCCATGCATGTGGTATTGTCTGTATATATTATTATATTATACTCATTTGCAATTTAAACAGTATGTTAACAGCTATTTACAAACATTTTTTTGAATTGGCGAAAACAACTTGATCGTCAGTAAATATAGTTGTGTTAATATTAAAAGCTTCAACTTTAAATTTTATAGTTAAACTCTTTGCGATCATCGGATAACCTCGTCAATATTTGTTAAATTATGCCAGATACAAAGGGTAGGCTTGTTTTACGCCCGGATTTGTTTGTAACGTTTTGTCGCTGATTAATATTCCTTTGTCAGTACTTTATTATTGTATTATAATACGTGCTTTGAGCTACATGTATAATTAGGGTATCTTTCTTTGTCATTACAGTCGACGTGTGTTTCGCTGAACGAACCGGAGCGACATGCCATATAACTGAACATTCCCTTACTGATTGCCATAAGATCATCATTGAAAGAACTTTGTAACGACCGGTGGTTATTGTAATCTGTTTAGAAAGGAAGCTTAAGAGATAAAACAAAATGGCTCTAGTCAATAAACAGCTTCGCCGTCCTTATGCACCATCTTTGACACTATCTCATAACTTTGCATTCGCCATCGGGACTGCACCAGTCCCACTTCTCCACTGGCGATGCTAACCAAAGCAGTTAGCGAAATCTTTGGTCTCAAAATGTAACACCGACCTGGCATAACAACCCGGAAAGTACCAACTGTAGTTATAATAATGCGGCTCTGATAGTATTAAAAGCATCTGCCATACACCTTCTCATAGTCAATAAATAGAATATAAGTAGATAGGTTGAATTCGGGTCGTTGTTCCACTGTAAATATGCGATTAGATCGCAAGCTATATTTCCTGAAATCGCTTTGTTTCTGGTTGTTTACGTTCACTAATTAAATAAATTTTCGGGTGGCATATGTTTTACGAAGGGCAGTTATCCTCACAATCTTTCAAAGTACTCTCCACCTCTCTCTAAACACACACAGTTGTAGACTTGTCAAAAGTACTACAGCACTCGGACTGAGATATTTTCAACAGAGTTGAAAAGCTTGAGCAAGATCCTGCACTCGTTTAAAGTTTTTCCAGCAATGCAAGATTTCACTCGAGGAAACAACCAGAAGTCGCACGGTGCAAGGTCAGGACTTTAGGGTGGATGGACAAGCAGCTGGACTTTGGTGACTTCCAGTTTCCTCAAATCTGCAGCTGTTCTGTGAGGAGACGCATTGTCGTGCAAAGGCAACAGCCTCGAAGTCCCTGTCTTTGGACGCCGCCGCATCAGCTCTTAATGTAAAGGATTCATAATATAAGTGCTACAGTATTCTCCATTCATTGTCATTCTTTTTAGCATACAGTCAACCACTGTGGCCTTCATAGTTGAAGAAAACAGTGAACATTCGCTTCCGAGAACGAAAATCTTATTAATTAACTGGTCTTGGGTTACACGCAGTTCTGAGCATTATTTGGGATGGTACAGTAATAAAACCAACTTTCATATATCTGTCAAACGTTTAGGACTATTTAATGGAAACATGCTCAGCAGTTTCCTTGCACATTCCTTTCTCCTCTTCTTCTCTTCACTGGCAAGGAAATGTGGAACCATTTTCCACAAAATTTTTCGCACTTAATGTTCATGGAGTGTACTGTCAATGTTGCCAACACTGATACTCACTTCCATACTTAGCATTTCAACAGCAATATGACGATTTTCCTCCACCAAGTTCCTCACTCTTGGAATTGTTCTCTTGTTCACAACTTCCCTATGCCGGCCAGAGCGAGGTTGTCTTTAAAGTCTCTCTCCCTTCTTCAAACGATCGAATCCATCTTACAATGATATCAAATGAACACTGGATCACCACGGACAGCTACCAAGTTCTCGTGGATTTTTTCGCTCATTCACCAACATGTGAAAATGTAGAATGTAAGGTTGTCTTTAGAAATATTCATGATTTTTCACCAACTATTGACACAGTACTGAACTCAACAGACTGTACGACAGTGACTATGCAAGTTTCAACTTGCACTTATGCATATTTTGATAGATTAAGGTCCATTGTTGCAGCTGCGCTAGTTACATTTTTGTAGACATTATTGTTCAACAATGGATAGGCTGGTTGCAAAAATTGTTGTATGCCCCTCGTTTATGCTGATGTCTTTATAATTTTTACATGCACGCCTTTTTCATTTAGGGGCTTTTTACTAGCTATTTTATTAATGTTCATTCCATCAATCCTCGAGCTACTTCCTGCGAAATTTCCGCCGTTCACGTTTCGTAGGAAACCCGCTCACAGAGTAATCTAGAACAGGCCTGAATACTGTTTAACTGAAATATCAGCAGAGCGAAATAATATCTCATTTACAAATGACAAGAACTGTGTTTTTGCAAGAGGTGTCCCTAAACACTCAAGAAACTTTTTACGTGCTTTGTTTCTACAAATAAAACGATGCGGAGACAAATGTTTTGCAGCCCAGTAAAAAGAACTGCAGTTGCACCTCTTGAAGAAGCTTAAGCGTGAACTTAAGTAATGCATTTAACTCAATTTGTTGCATAAAGGCTCTCAAGACATGTCCGCAAAACGCGGGTTAGTTCCTTTATACGTAAGCGTGCCCACTTTGCACTTGTATCATCGCAGCACAAGCTGTGAAGTGTTCTCAGCTCACATACACTCCGGATGCTCGGTTTTTGTGTGAAGAGCACTCTGCAAGTATGCAAAGCCTGGCCATGTGCTTATTAACTTTGTACGTCATACAGTCTCTGCGACAAGGAAAAGTTAACAGCTGACAAAGATTTTTGTTCCATAAACTCTTGCTAACAGCCAAGTTTTACATGTTCAAACATAAAATTTACCGTCTTCACATTTTGAAACGCTAAGCGCACGCCGTCTGCTTCTGCGATGGAAACACAGTTTCACTTGAAACTTAATAATTTGTACAGCAACACACAATTAAACATTAAAGTTATGTCCCAAATTTTTTTTTACTTTACAATATCATGCTGTCAGGCTTCAATATACTGTTGTTATTCGTCACTCTTCCCGAACAAGACATTAGCTGAAACACGGCCCTCCGTTAACTCTTTGAACCATAGAAGTGAGCTTGATTGTGACAGAACATCATCGTCATATGCTTGCTGTAACATCGCGTACGCTTGCATACAGGATTATTCATAAACATTTAAACATGAATAAGGTTAGTGCAAGATGGGTGCCTAGACTTCTTTCCTCAGTCCAAAAGCAGCAACGAGTCATCTGTTGCCAGGCATTTTTGGAGCTCTGCCGTGGCAACGAGAGAGAAGTTCTGCAAACTATTGTTACAGGAGATGAAACTATGGTCCTCTACTATGATCTTTTGTCCAAAAGAGAATCAATGGAGTGTCGCAAACCTGGCGAAGTACCGCCTGTAAAGGTCAAGGTCACTCAGTCAACCCAAGAAGGTCACAATCTTTTGCGACTGAGCAGGAATGCTCTTCATTGACATCAAGGAGAAGATCACCACAGTAAAAGGGGAGTACTATGCTGGCCTACTGCACAGACTACTAAGGAGAAAAGGCGAGGAAAGCTGAGTGGTGTGCGCCTTCTCAGACAACGCGCCTGTGCACACAGTTCTTGTTGCAAAGGAAGCTGTAAAGAAATGTGGCTTCAAGGAGATCGACTATTCACCCTACAGCCCAGATCTAGCTCCCAGTGACTATTTCCTCTTCTCAAAACTCAATAAGGATCTTCGAGGAAGGAAATTTAAGTGTGAAGAAGAAGTGATGCATGTTGTTTATGCCCATTTTGCAGACAAGCCTTCTGACTATTTTGGGGGGAGGGGATTGAAATAAAGATGTTAGAAGTGTATTGCAATAAAGGGTAACTATATTGAAAAGTGAAACATAGTTTTTGTTTTTATCATACCTAGAAAATGGCTAAGCCGGAAACTTATGGACCTACCCTCGTATACGTGACTCACGAATTGAGGTTGCAGCCCAGCTACTACTACTACTACTACTACTACTACTACTACTACTACTACTACTACTACTACTACTACTACTACTACTGCTACTGCTACTGCTACTGCTACTGCTACTGCTACTGCTACTGCTACTGCTCGTAGTTTTAAGCCATTTAGTTACATTAGGTTTTATGCAATAAAGTTCATATCCAGGAATAATAATTATAAATACTATAACTTTTTTATAAGTGGAAGATAATTTTTTGCATATAGAGCGTACTGGAGAGTGTTAAAAAAACTAAGTTAATAAATATATATGACATTTATATGGTAAAAATAGACACTTAAAATACTGAAAATAGACAGTAAAATATTAAAATAGGCATTTATTAAAATTGGAAACAGAGATTAATATTGCTCATTATTAATGAAAATAGGTATTTAAGATATTTCATTATTTCTTTATCACACAATTAAAGTACTTAAGCTTACATTTCTCCGTTACAAGCAACAAGAAGATATTTTTTCAAGATATCAACTGTCATAGTCAGCCGCTTGTCACAGAGAACATTTTTTATCATGGAAAAAGAACGTTCTACTTCCTCTGAAGTGATTGGAGCATCTTTAAAACGCGCTATTTTGGAAGAACTTGTACCAGTTACAACAGAACATTCACCTGTCAGACATCGTGGATATGATGATCGAGACAAAGTAGTTTTGAATAGTCCTGGCGAATGAGCAAAAGAGGGACAGTGGTTTCTGGTCGAGTTCATTTTCTGCTTATAGGGGAATCAGGTTGGTATCTCTCTTACTTGCGTACTGAACACATTGTCGGGACGGTTTATACACAGCTGTACCGCTCTCATCTTTCTCGTTTGCATTTGTTTGCTTTAAGCAGCTGCGAATTTACACTCCCTATAATTGTCTAGAATTGTCTCGCGCAGATCTATACAAGGTTATTCAAAACTACAGTACTTCCCTGTCCTCTCTATTTCCTGGTATTCGTATGCCCGAGGTAACCGTGCGTTCCTTTCATTAATGAAGGTTCTGCTATTTAAAGAGCTTAAGTGAATAGGTGAGGAGAAAGTTATTGACTGCTTGAATGTATAACAACAATTCTCAATAGATATGTTCATGCCATTCAGTTTTATAACTTTATTCACTTCGATATATTGAAATTCTTTATGTGCTTTTTAAAATGCATAAATAATCAAAGAAAAAAACATAACGATTCAAAATGGGGGGGGATAATTTAATTTCTCTTAAATATACGACCCAGATAGAAAATGCATTTTATCTATCTTCCGGGCTCTGCTGATGAATTTCGAAATATCCAGCCCGGTGCATTTCAGAAGTTTCACGGTGTCCGCAACACTGGCAACAGACAACTATAGTTCCCAAATGTGAAGAATGTAAAGCTGGGCTGCAACCAAAGCTTCTGCTGATTTTTACTGTTAGTACGCAAAAACAACCTCTCAGTGGTTGTCGAAGTGTAACACAAAAATGATAATGGACTGTCTGTCGCCTTCATTAAACATGTAGAGCCGTCCTCGTTAATGGCGAGTAGGCGGGCTGATCTAACGCATGCGCATAACCTAATCAGTAAATAACAGTTTAATGTTTCCGATAAGCAGAGACCGCGGACTTGGTCAGATGACCGACTGTTATCGTGTATGCCTGGACCCAAAAGCTCCGTGAAGCACGATAATTATGTCAGGCCATTATCGTACTAGTGCAGGGCGCTTTTCAGGGCGTAAAGACCGGCAAAGGGACCCAGTTTTTGCTCTAGTGCTCCCCCTTCACTTCGCTTCGAATGTGCGGCCATTGCCAAATTATGGCTTGGTCGTGTACAGGGAAGAGAAGAAGCCGAAACCCGGAAGAGGAAGTTAACATAAACTATGGGAAGGAAAATATAGGGACTACACGACATGGGCAGTCAAGGACTCGTGAGCGGCAGGTCTTGGCTTCCATCCCCGACAGAACTGTCCTCTCTCCTTTAAATGTTTTTCTCAGTCCTCATAAAGGACATTTGTCGGGGAGGTACCCTAAAACTTAGGCCTGGAATGCTTCCTTTCTTTCCCAATTTATGTATCACTAATGTCCACCACCTGTTATGCCTCAGGTGTGGAACACTATTTCAAAAATCTGTCATGCAGGAGCTGCGTGAAGTAAACGAACTCCTTAGCAATTAGAGTAACTTTAAAAAAGAATATAAAGTCCAAATTATGTCCTTATCAATTAATGAAATAAGTGATGGCGTGTGATATTACATAACAAACCGTAGGTTAGGTTAGGTTAGGTTAGGTTAAGGCTATCTAATAGAAGAAAAACTTAACTATAATGCATTACTTAACAACTTTTCTTTGTTTTTAGTTTCTTCTTCTTCTTCTTCTTCAAAATCACGGGGAAATAAATGTCAATTTGAAATTACTCTAATTTCAAAAGTAAGAGTATAAAATTAGAATTCTTGCAATCTATAAGTATTACAATAAAGGAACGAACCACATTTTTAGAATTATTTTTATTATTATCGAGTTAAACCACAAAAATTAATGGTACACAATTAATTAAATGAAATATACCATCACTGATACACAAAGCTATACTGTGCGGGTATTTTTAAACATTTTTAAATGTAGCCATGTTTACGAATTGAGCCCTTGATATCAATTTTACATATACTAAAATATAGAAAAATGATAGAAAGTTTCGACTAATATTGTGTATTTTACAGGATGTTTATATTTTTCAATAACAATTACAATGCACTAGGAAAATATACACAATCAACAATGAATGAAAGAATGGTATTTAACGCCCGTTTTTGCTACAGAGGCACCACAGGCGATGGACACTGGTGATACATGAAATGATATATTAGGAAAGGATTTATCTTTAAGGAAGGAAACGTTCCAGGCCTAAGTTTAGGGTACCTCCCCGGCATTTGCCATTTATGAGGACTGAGGAAAACCTGGAAAAAACCTCAGTCAGAAAAGACGGTCCTGGCGGGATTCGAACCCCAGACCTCCCGCTCACGAGTCCGCGATTTAACGACCTCGGCCACCCGTGGCGGTGCAATCAACAATTAACAATTAACAATCGAAAGTTATATCGATTTTCATTGGCTTTGAAATTTAATTTAAATGTTATTGTAGTAAAAACATGTAACGTAAATGTTTTCTGAAGGTTATTACAGAACGCTCATACATACAAATATAATTCTCAAACACATATTAGATTAATATTTCACTTTTGCTATCCTCGTGACGATTCTTTTTCAAATATAAAGCACATGTATTGTAATAAGTACAGTTTATATGTGGAGTTAATTTGTCCTTTTATTTTGAAACAACTGAGAGATAATTAAACGCTAAAGTGCTTTTTAAATTTCGGTTTTCAGATATATCACAACTGCTAATGTAGCGATTTTCAGAAACTGTTTTTCTTATTTTATTTAAATGGTATATGCAGAATTTTATTGTGAAAAAAAAAAACAAACATTGGTGCCGCTAGAGCGATGTTGAATTTTGGATTTCAGGTACACGCCCACTGATAATTGCCCGATTTTCTAATTTTTAGGAACTGTTTTTCTTGTTTTATTTACATGGTATATATCGAATTTCGTTACGAAAAATCAAATATTAATACTGTTAGAGCGATTTCTATGTTTTTGTTTTCAGATAGAGCCCCACTTTTATTAATCCGATTTCACTGATTTTCAGGAGCTGTTTTTCTTATGTTATTTAAATGGTATATACTTGGTTTCATTGCTGAAAAAAAAAATAAAAACAAATATTGATGCCCCTAGCGAGGTTTTAAAATGTTGAGTTTCAGGTAAACCCTAGTAGTTTGATTTCGATGATTTTCAGCAACAAGTTTTATTTTTTTTATTTCAATAGAATTTATCGAGTTTCGTTGAAAAAAAAATAAATAAAAATTGCCTTCCCTAAAGCGATTTTTATATTTTCGCTTTAAGTAATCCCCACCCCAATTATCTAATTTTGCTAGTTAACGAGCTCGATGAATCGTTTGTTAACTGTTGATTATATGCCGAGTTTCATGAATAAAAATCTCAAATTGCGGCTGCTAGAGCGTTAACACATACACACACACCGCAATGCATTTTTTTGGAATTCGCTAAAAACACATTGTAATTTTTTTAACCGCCACGGGTGGCCGAGGTTGTTAAGGCGCGGAATCGTGAGCGGGAGGTCTGTGGTTCGAATCCCTCCAGGACCGTCCTCCCTGACTGTTTTTTTTTTCAGGCTTTTCTCAGTCTCATAAATGGCAAATGCCGGGGAGGTACCCTAAACTTAGGCCTGGAACGTTTCCTTCCTTAAAAAAGTCTTTTTCCAATATATCATTTCATCTCATGTATCATCAGTGTCCACCCCCTGTGGTGTCTCAGTAGTAAAAACGGGCGTTTGATACTGTTAAAAAATCGTAATTTCCTTAATTTTAATGCTTTTAATTATTCGAATTTTCCATATATTGTAATATTTTCTTTTCACCCTTAAATTTAATTTGTATGAATTTAAGTGCGTATTTTGAAGTTTGAATAGTTGTTTCCTTTAGCTTTGATTTAAGTATATTATATTAAAAAGAATAGTATTATTTAAATGTTTTTTTTAAAAAATGACTCCACTCAGTTGACAAGGCTTGAAACTTGCATTCCCGCATTCAAATCCCTAGGGACCAGCCATACTGACATTGGGATTTTACTGTTTTCCCTGGCCGCTTAGGCCAATGCTGAAATGGATCTTTACTTTACCACTTCATATCTTTCACTCCATTGGTTCTGTTATAGAGTTGAAAGTGCCAAGGCAGGTTGGGCTGGCTTGCGCTTTGGAAAGGTTCTGCCCGGACGAATGCGTTTTTTTGGTCAACAAATGGGGTACCCATCGACTGGAAAGTTTTCTCATACCCGAAACTTCATTTAAAATATAGTGGAGGTGTTTGCAATGTCAGCCAATTCGCGTACATTCAATCGGCGGTCACTGAGTACGGTTATGTGAGTTTTTGTCACAATCTTGTCGTTCTTAGCAGTTTTGGGACGCCCTGGGCGTTGAATGGATGTATGACCACGTTTAAATTCAGCAGCTCAATTTTTAACCGTCGAAAACGAAGGGGAAGAATCCTTTAATGTGGAATCGAACTCCTTTTGTATTTTTGTTGGGGTTAAAACCTTAAAAACTAAGTACTTTATATATTTAAATTTACTGCATTTTGTAGAAAATGTTAACACTAGTTTGTTTGCACGATCGTTATAAACACGTGACTACACTAAAGCGACTGAAACTTTACATCGCGCCTTAAAGGATGGTTCTTAACATGTATCATAGGAATTTGGTTATCTTCACGACATCTCTTAGTTAGACTTAATACTTTTAGAACACCCCTCGTAAATATATGGATTAAGTGCACAATTTTCGTTTTATAAAGAAATAAAAATAATTCTAAACTTCATTAAGTATCATTCCGTTCTCTCGATTCCTTCCGTGACATTTTACTAGTTTGAATCTTGGCAAGAGCAGGGTGTTAACAGTGATGACTTTATTTTTGTCTTATTTCACTAAGAATACAGCACTAATCACTGTTGCCAAATTTCTTACAATCAATCAGTCCTGCGCGTACTAAAAGCTGCTACAACAATGAGATACAAGAGCAGCTGTGAAATATTTGCGCTTAATAATAAAATAAAAAAATAATAACGGCTGATAAATAAACAAATAATTTTAATAAGTTATTATAAGGTACAACTGTAAAGGTATCAAGCGGGCGGCCGTTCTCCCGTAAACATTCACTCGATGTGCGACAGCTAATGGAGCCCTCCTTAAAGATGATATACGACAGAGCAATTTTGTTGACATGTTTTGACTCAGCACGGTGAAATCTTTAAGATTGTGCTGTTACTTTTACAAGGATTAAGAGTGAAATTAATACTTGTATTCACAAGATTGGTTATATTTTTGTGTTACAGAGGTAACGGTGGAGTATTACCGGGGGTTGCCTCAGGTCACTGTGCCCCTACCCTCAAGACGAGAGAGATGCCGGTTCACCCTTCGTCCCATCAGCAACACCGTGGGCGACTTCCTGGCTATGCTGTGTCACGAGGATCATGGTATCGACCGGGTTGCCGTTAGTAGTATAGGTAAGTGCACTGGGAGTAGAAAACATTCTTTGTTATTCTTAATTTAAAAAACACTGGTAATAAATGTTCAAAGTTGCACATTTTTGTATTGCTTTTTCTGAAACTTTTATTGTGACTGTATTGCTGTTAAATTAATATGTGTACCAAATGGGATAAATACTTTGCGAGCTATAAATGATATTATATAATCAGAATGTCTCATGAGTTGAGAAGATTGGTTGGCATTTTTGCAATTACAGCTTTAAACCACACACAAAAATGTGCCAAGAGATATTTTTAATAAATTTGATGAGTGATACTTTTTAATGTATAAAATATTATAATGTTTAAAATTAAACTTTTTCATAGAAAATAGTTTTTAAAATTATTATTGGTGTTAGCCTGTATTTTGTCTCATAGAATATTAAAATGGATACTTCTGAACATTCTGGGAACTTTTAATGGGATTTAAACAAAAAGTGAGACGCGTGGAACATTTTGAATGTGTTAAAATGAAGTTTTGAGAAAAATGCTGTTTTATAAAAAGGTGTGCTGGGAAACAGTGAATTGTGGCTTTACGAAACAGAAACCTTATTTTTTATGGTTATGTGTGCCTGTCTTCCCTTTGTGTCCTTCTGTGCTGTTGTGCTGCTTTTGCCACCTGCAGGTCCTTTTCTTGCTTGTGACAGTGACGTTCTGCTCTCGTAGATTCGAGT
Source organism: Metallyticus violacea (assembly GCA_030762175.1). Classification (NCBI taxonomy): domain Eukaryota; kingdom Metazoa; phylum Arthropoda; class Insecta; order Mantodea; family Metallyticidae; genus Metallyticus; species Metallyticus violacea. The sequence goes on from CM060844.1 coordinate 18,450,596, forward strand.
CGTATTCCGAGTCTCGCTGATCTTTGAAGCAGCTGCCGAACATTCCTCACCCCTTACCTCAGATCTCAGCTTTGAGAAACTGAACAGCTCATATTAAAAGCATAAATACCGTTTAATATCCCAATATCTAGCCGCTTCTTAGAAATAATAATTTCTTGGTGACAGTTTTTCCAAATGAGTGAGTGATCACCTTCATTTGAATGTTGTGTCCCTCCACGAGCACAACATGCCAGTAGATCAATGCAAGCCAGTCTCTGGTAATTGGGGAGAATTCTCCTAACCATACTATCATCAAACCGAACAGACGTCTTGCAATGGCTGGAGGACGTGGGATTGGAAAGTGTCTAACGATGTGGTTCCAGCATGATGGGTGCCCTGCACACTTCGCCCATGTTCCCAGAGAAATTATGGATGCAAAGTTTACAATGCGGTGCTGCCCCGATTAGAAGTCATTAGACTGCTTTCTCTAGGGCGCAGAGTGTGTCAGGGACTCTCTACGACACTAGAGAATTTGAAACAATGTATTACCGCGGCGTGTGCTGCAAATCTGTGGAAACACAACAATATGTACAACGCTCGCTTGTTCACCGTCTCCACAAGTGTATTGATACAAGCGGTGGTCACTTTGAACATCTGCTGAAGTGACACAGTTTCATCAGATAAGACGTTACTGATTATTTGTGAGTGCATTTCTATGCTGGGTGTAATTTACAAACATGAAGTTTCTTTGAGTTATAAGCAACTAGTACTTTTATTTAAGAAAATAAAACCAATTGTATTATCGCCAATGGGACCTCTAATTTTCAGTTCGCTAGAAATGACATATGTTCCATTTAAAAAATAATGTAACTTTGAGATGAAAGCTCCCCCCCCCCCATTTTCTGGATTGTGCATACCCTCTCATTGTGTGAGCCCCTGACATGGGTGCATTCCTGCGCAATTGAATTTTTTACATCTTGTTTCATTTCGAAAATATTTCAGGTCGCAGAGTTAGCTGAGACACCCGGTATATATACAGAGGGTGCCAAAAATGTATATACACTTCAATCAAAGAAAAAACTGTGTTAACATAACAAAACTGTTCACACAAACAGAAAATGATGAGTACTAATCATCTTAGACCTTTACATTTAGAACAGTTGCTCAAAATCCCCACCATCGTCGTCGATACACTTCTGAGTACGTTGAACTACTGATTGAGTAACGTTTGCGAAAGTGTCCTCAGCGATTGCAGCACATGCCGTTTCAATTTCTTCCCGAAGTGCTGCGTTTTCTACGGTATGCAACATCCTTGAGAGCTCTTCATAAGTAGAAGTCCAACGGAGTTAGATCCGGAGAACGCGGTGGAAATTCAATCGGACCTCTTCGTCCTATCCAGTGCCTTAGAAGATTGTCATCAAGGTACGCACGTACATCTCGGTGATAGTGTGATGGTGCACCAACCTGTTGCATACGGTACCACGAGTATCAAATTTGTCTCGAATGCGTGCAATTGTTACTCGCGTTGACGGTCCTGTTCTGTACACACGTCTCCATTGAATTTGAACTTTAACAACACTCTCAGTTTTCCAATATCACTTCAAAATTGCTTTCCGCTGTACAAACGATAATCTTGGCTACATTTTGTTGTAGCAACGCTAACATGACGTAATATGAGTCACGTCTCTTTACAGAACATCTTACGATAATCTTGGCTTCATTTGTTCATTGTTGATTTACCTGTCACGTAGCAACGCTATCATAATGTATGTGAGTCACATCTGTTTACAGAACATCATACTATACATTACTGTTGTTTTTCCGTTCAACTTTGAAATATATTAAATAGATATCTACTGTCAAAGCGTGTATACATTTTTGGCACCCTCGGTATTTATATATAAGGCAGCTTGTCTCCTGTTTTTGTATAAATACACAATTATTTTCTTTTTAGATTTTATTATTATCATTATAGTTGTTGTTTTAATGTTCAGGAATTAAGGAACTCCATTTATTTTATTTATGTCTCATTTTTCTGTACGTCGATTAAGGTGATCGGGGGCAGGTGTGACATAGAGGCTTTACAATATGTGGGGAAAGGCATTGAGCTTTAAGACGTTGGGAATTGAAAATGACAGTGGGAAGGATTATGTAAGCAAAATTATAGTCTTGAGCAACATGAAGAACAAGCATACTATTTAACGGTCTAAAGGGGGAGTCGAGACCTCGAGGGTGGAAGCTGTAAGAAAGAGGATGTTGCACTTTCAGTTCTAAGATGGTCACCTTTACGACGAACCCATCGGATACATAACAACTTTATGCACAGTAATAAAGGTAGAAATGTTTATGGTTGTATAGCATACCGTCCATTATCCTCTTGTGTTTTAAGTTTAATAGTGATGTGTTAGCGTTGTAGTTACCCCCTAGTCGCTCCCCAGTTAGTAAAATAAATATGGAAAATTAGTTTATGTATTGCAGTAGGGTGGACCCCGACAGTACACTTAGCAAATTTTGTAAACACCTGATTAGTTTTGTGATGCTCTAAACTGTTTTACAGATGGTGTTCGAATTGCGTCGTCAAATACAATAGAAGCTTTAATGGAGGATGACTTCAAACTCACTGTTAACGACAACGTGTATCTAGTTAACACGCCGCGACAAGAGCGATTAACAAAGGTGAGTGGTGTAGATAATGAGCTTATAGTTGCGAGAGGAATGTAAAGAGGGTGTTTTGTCTCTCCAAGTCCATTTTCATGTCACTTGATTGTGTGTTCTGTAGACACATCAACAAGCATGTGGAATTATTCCGTGAGGTAACGAACTGTTTTGTGATGTCGTTTGTAGCAGAAGAGCTAAACAGAGCGCGGCGCCATAACATAAACGTTCTAAGATGTGACAATTTTGGCAACATGGGGCGTGTGGTATGTAGAGGGGTATATTGATTGTTTGTTTGATTTAATGGAAAATGGTTCTGATGGAATAATTAATTGGGAATAGATTAAGTAGTGCGGGCCGCTAATGCATGGGCCAGCTGCTGCGCTGTCTCCTCTCCATTGACGATATTGTCTTGAAGATGTTTCAGCTCTAGTTCGTACGAAGTTATCCCTAGTTACAAGTAGGAATATCTACCATTCCATGTACATATACCGGATTTCCTGGTATTTATCCAAGAGGAAGAAGGGAGTGCACAGCTGGGATGATAGAAGACTCTTCATGAATTAAATTGTAACCACAGTTTTTCTCGATTGATTCCTCGCTGACTTCGTGCATCACCGTGTGTTAATGAGAAGGGGAACGTCAGAGTGTTACCTCGCATTTATCGTAGCAAGTGAATTATTCACACCAATATCGAAAGTCATGTTTTATATTTATTGCAATTGTTTTAGACACTCGTAACCGCAAATAGCGTACTTTAAATTTTCTTACGTATGGGCTTTTGTTAGAACATATTCTTATTAATGCTGTTTTCTATACACGAAAGTTCACTCAAACACTACAATTTATCATAAACACTCAATGAAAGTTGTCACTGTTTACGCAGTACTTTACACAGGTCCTTAATTTATACGAGTTCTGTCTCCTCTAAATCTAAACTCAAGTTATATCCTGCCTCTTCCAAAGCTAACTTCAAGTGTCAAGTTACCCGTCCTGCCTCTTCCTAAGCTAACTTCAAGTATCAAATTACACGCCGTGCCTCTTCTGAATCTCAGTTTCAAGTGTCTCTCTGAGGCCACCAGTTACCTCTTTAACTGCTTTTAAATTCTAGAAGTTGGGACGCTACTGCAATCTTTCAAAATTTCCTAATAGAAGTTTCCAGAACTTTTCCTCGAATCCCCTATTTTTATTGGCTACGGTGCTTTACAGACGATCTTTCTGACTGGCGCCTAAAAACGAATCGTACGAAAAAGTTTGTTCGTTGGCTGCTTTTTAAATCCCGGACAGTTTGTCGGCTCTTTAAATGTTACGGTCTTTTCTACACCCACGCTTGTGTGACTTCTCCCACACGACAATTTCTTTACTACTTTGTCCTTTTAAGCGACCAATTAAAGCAAAATTTCTGGCCTGTATACAAAATGTGCCCTTGTTTCTTTTGTTAAAAGTTTCTCCAAAACATTAACGGTGGAAACGCACGGCAGTACGTTAATATATTCTTTTCATTATTTGCACAATATATTTAGTATTAATATATTCCTGATGGTGAGCGTTCAACAATGTCATTAGAAATATTTAATTTAATGTACAATAAAGCAAAAGTGATAAGCAGAATTAATTATATGTCATGAAATTAATAATTCTGGTAATGTAAGTTATTAAAGTGTTGAAGCCAGCAATTGCTGCTTCAAAGATTACCTCAGAAACTATAATTCAATTAGTGCCCATTTGAGTGAAAAGCATCCAGTTGCCATAGCAGAAGATTGAAACTAGGGCTAGAGCCAGTCACGTGGCAGCGAAAGAGTGCCTTTTTGAATTAATATTGGTCGTTTTCCTTTCAATTCATCTATCAAACTCCCCAACATGCTACTTAATATATTTCTATTACATCCTTTTCCTTTTTCAAATAGCCTACCGAAATTATTTGTGGGGAATCTCAAAATGCGGTGGCCTACAAATGGTGTGCGTCATCTTTAGTATATTTTCACCATTGTTATTCACTACTTTACTGCCACCCCAATTCAAGTGTGTAATGGTGAATCCCAAGTTTCAACAAGACCGACTATATTTACCAAACCTTCATGTACGATCGAAGTGGGCAAAAGGGTGGAAAATATGACTCGTACTGTTAATTACATGGTTTTATTAATTTGGTTCGTTGAGGTTAGTGGTTTATTACAATGGTTTATAGCTGGAAGTAAATCAACGGTAATGTATTACTTCTTTTATTTTGTATTAAGTTAATATTGATCTAGTGAAATCATACCAGGAACATATGTAATAAAAATTGTTTAGTAGAGCATGTCTTAATTATGACAGTGCACAACATAATATCACATTTTCACGCCAGTAATTAAAGTGAGAGTTGATAAAGAGTATATATGATGAAAAGTTTGCATTTAATGATGAAACTGTAATGTGTAATGAACGTTTCGTACCAAAATTTATGGTTAGGGAGGACATTTTACTTGACCAAATTTCTGTAATCTACCATACTATGTGACGGCATGAGTTAGGGGGGGAAAAAAAGGAAAGATCCGAAAGAACGTATGAAGCGGGGTTTGGATCGAAATGATGAGAGTTTTAATGAATGGGTTAATCTGATGTTATAACATGTTCCACTCGTTTTCAAGTAAAGTTATTTGCTGCTATTAACATATGTGTTTATTTGGTCTGTTACAGTTATCTGGTTTATTACAGTGGTTTACTATTGGAAAAAATCAACTGTAACATGTTAGTTTTGTATTAAGTTAATATTGATTTGGCGAAATCACACCAGGAACTTATGTAATAGAAATTATTTAGTACAACATGGGTTGCTCTTATGTGCCCTAATTAAATGTTGATGCCGCTAGAGCGATTTTTAATGTTGGGTTTCAGGTAAACTCCCCTTGCTAATAATTATATTTCACTAATTCACAAAATTTTATTATTTTATTTAAATGGCATATACCTAGTTTCCTTTAAAATGTTTTAAATTGCAACCGCTAGAACGACTAAATTTCGCTTTAACCCCAACTATTTAAATTTCCGTTTTAGGTATACCGCCCTTCTAATGGCCCGATTTTCTTGATTTTCAGAACAATTTTTGTTAATTTATTTTAATGACATATACCGAATTTCGCTGAAGAAAAAAATGAGGCCACTAGAGCGATTTTAAAAATTTCTTTCAAATTTTTGCTTTGGGTTAACATTCACCTCTAATGGTCCAATTTTACTGGACCTCGACGAATCGTATTAACTAAGGGTTATGTGCCGATTTTCGTTGAGGAAAAAAAATTGCGACAGCTATAGCGTTAAATTTTTTCATTGCTATTTTCGGTACCTAGTAGGTAGAATTAATGGAGGTTTGAAAGAATGGAATTTCTTCCTTCGGAATTCGTTAAAACAAATATGTACCGTCACAGTTATGATAGAAATTTATTAAAATGAATTTCCATAGCACTACAATCAGAATGCAAATGGTGTTTGTAGTTATAACACCTTCAATAACAGAAGTTTAATGTTTGTGTGCGCTGGAACAAAGAAAAGTCAACTTTCCTGTGACAGATGCCGACAGTTCTTTCTCGCAACTGTTGCATGCACATCTACATAACTTCCTATTTCTTACAATTTATTCATAAGTTCATGAATTGTTGAACAAGCTGAAATTCGACGTCGGGGAATTTTTGTTTTGTTTAGACGACGTGCGAACTAGGCGAAGCGACAGCATCAACAGAACTTAACATATATTTATTGTAAAACATAAACAGTCACAGCATATCGACCAGTTCAGACATTTATAGAAGATTCTTCTCTATGATACTTCACTTAACGATCCGGATTTCTAAATAATGCAAAGAAATCAACATTACATCTTAAACACAAAGAACAGTAATGCAATAGAAATACATGCACACAAGTTTACATAGAAGTTTCAATACTTCAGTAATCATTAGGGCTAAGACCTAAAATGCATAAAAATTGCACTACATTCTACAGAGCCATTTATGCAGAACTAACATATTTATTTCAAAACGAATGATGCTATCTCAAATATAGAGTATCTGTGGGAGATTGTTAACCTCTATAGAAAATGTCCTCCCTCCTGCATAAGGCATAACACAACATGACGTTCCATGGTACTGCTCGCTCGTTGGAGGGCTGGATTGTCAATACTATTAACCTGCTATGTAATGTGCTTCATATCGTCCAATGTCTGGGAACGTGTGGCGTCAACTCTTGTCTTTTAAGTTTCCCCATAGAAAGAAGTTCGGTGTTGTCAAATCAGCAGATCTCGGTGACCACAAACTCTTAGATTATCCGGTCGTCAATGAAACTTTCCATTAGCTTCATTTAATGTATGGCATGCAGCGCCATCTTGTTGGAAATATCCATGACCAGCTCTGCATCGTCCAGTAGCTTAACAAACTCCATGAAAATTCGGCTGTACTCTGCAGTGTCCGTAGTCTGGTCAAAAAAAAAAATGTAAAAAAAAGTTGTTTCCACTATTCTCTGTTTGTTTACCAGTAACAGTGTTGCGTTTCTTTCGGAGAAATTGCGAACGCCAAATGCTCTCTGGTATGCCCTTCGAGTAGATGTAATTGAATTCGTAATCCAGTATTGATTCACAAGAAAGAGCCGTTGATTTAAAGTGTAATGCATTTTTACAGCGACTAGAACAAAATATCAAAAACAGCTACCAAACATAAAGGCCAACAATAAGGAATAAAGAATAAATATCTACACATTTCGTGACAGGCAATAAAAACTTCCAAATATCCCGCTTAATTTGACGTTACACTCTAGATATTGGGTGAATTTCCAGCCGAATAAACAACGAGAGAAATATTTTATACATAAAATTGCACTGTGCTTAAACACAAAGATAATTATAATTAAGGGGCGAATTGAAATGTACTTAAAAACTACAAAATGTGCACGCACTTAAGAACTTAAAATTGGGATATACCTTTATACTTCGGCATTAAATTAACAAAAGATGCTTTGTTAAAATTGAGAAAATCTCATTTTATTTCAAGGGACTTATCATCATAAATAATTTGGTAAACAGTTATATTTAAAACAAATACTTTTACAAATTAAATTATCGTTGTGTTTGAAAATTTGTAGTCAGTAATACTTCTAATACAGCTTTTTACTGCCTTATTATATATTAAGAACTTTTTTCTATCTTTCTTAATCGCTGAACATCGTATCTGGTCATTACAATAGGCTATCATAATCTCTAGAAAGATTTTTTCACATAGCTTTGGCATAAAACTTTTGAGATTTCACAGTGACATGACCAACATAACCTACAAAATAAACTTGTTTATGATCAAGACGTAGTTGGTATTTTATGGAAGGTTGCCCCAGTTAAGCTCGGACGATTTTGAATCGCTCTCCCACTCCTTGCAATGGGGACATGCTTATTCTCTGTCTCTTTTGTGACAGGGTTCTTCAAATATGCTGGGAGCTGGAGAGATGGCTAGTCCGAAGAATGTGTTGATAGCGTTCAACTGTTCACTATTAATATTCTGCCTTTGTTAATGCAAATAGATGAACCGACTCTTTAAGTGTTTGATACACATGCAGTGAGTAATGTTTTACTTGGCAGATAAAGCGCTCTCTCCAGCTATCAGCAGTATTTTAACGATACTCGATCTTTGTGTTGCTAGATTAAGAAATAATCCTAATGTTTATTTTTAGGAGGAGGTACGCAGGCTGTCGGACGTGAGGAATCTCGTGAACCAGTTGTACGAAGCTTTGAATGTAGAGGAGCACCAGTTGAACAAAGAAAGGGAACTCTGTGGACAGTTGGAGGAACTCAAAGTGGAGTTAGAACCCTTGGAGCAGGTAATCTTAGTGGAGGGCAAACAGCACGCTGAATTGTTTTCTCCAATTATCTATAGATGCAAATTGATAGTGTGCTATTTACATAAATTATGTTCAAACAATATCAAAATCAAGCTCAATGTATTGCAGACTAAAACTTTCCACTGCGCGTGCGTAATTTTGCAAGAAGCGTGACGGCTGCTGTTATTGTCGAATGCATCGAAATGTATGACGTTTTAGGATTGAAAACGGAATGGAATAAATTCTTAGGGGCCTTCCGTTCCGCCTCGTGAAATGTAAATAAAGTGCATTGTTTTGTGTACATACAACATTTGCATCAGTGGCAATAAAAGGAAACATTAATGAATAAACTAAATTATACACAAACAGCTATTGTTTTGCACATTCATGACCCGCGTATCTGAAAAAGAAATGTATAAAAAATTTAAAAATGAAATATGTTTAGTTTAAATATATTTATTTTTATTTTTGGTACTGATTATTTATGCAGAATTAGTTAAAAGTCCCGCACCAATCTAAATAACTTTTGAAACATAGTAACTTAGTAGTATGTAGGCATTCAGAATGAAAGACGCAAATGTACGTATTAGGCAATAAAAAATAAAAACATGCAAATTAACAGCTGATTGAAAATGGCTGCTTATGAGCAGGTGGCGGGTAGCGTTTATGCTTATGCAAAATGCAGAAATTAATTTTCTTGGAGTAATATGAACAAGGATAGCTTTCTTATAATGCAATTAATCTTTTGTCTATTGACCCCATTCTGTCTACCTAGTTTCATAGTTTCAAATTTCTTCAATTTACTATTGACCCTGGGTTAAACTGGATTAAATACATTCAAAGTGTTGAACCTAAGGTATGTAAGGAGTTTATATATTAAGAATATTGAGATTGTGTGTCAGCTTAAATTATTTAAAAGTTGTTCTTTTTTTTTCCCCCTCATTTACATGATCACCTATCATATGTGACTTTGTTCTGGGGCCATCAAGGTTACTTAGCAGAAGAAAGCTATGAGATTTGTATTTGGTTCCCCCCACCTTTGTATTTATGCAGGATTTTTGTTAAGTTAAGCATTATAAATGTGCCAGCTATATTTATACTTCAATGTTTTCTGTATATTAAACAAAATTATCACCAGTAGGGTGAGCAAGGTACGCTAACATAATTATCATACTAGAAATAGGGGCAATTTAGCCTTATTTACTGCCACGGGTGGCCGAGATCGTTAAGGCGCGGACTCATGAGCGTGAGGTCTGGGGTTCGAATCCCACCAGGACCGTCCTCCCTGACTGAGGTTTTTTCCAGGTTTTTCTCAGTCCTCATGGCTGGCAAATGCTGGGAGGTACCTTAAACTTAGGCCTGAAACGTTTCCTTCCTTAAAAATCTTTTCCCAATTTATCATTTCATTTCATGTATCACCAGTGTTCACAGCCTGTGGTGCCACAGTAGCAAAATGGGGCATTAAACACCATTCAAAAAAAAAAAAAAGCCTTATTTAGATGCAATTATGGTAAAATTCAGAAGGCCTTTTGTTATATTTCCAGTGCTTTTCTCTTGCCTATAAAAGCAGTTGCATTTTAATAAATGGGTATATTTTAAAACTCATGGGTACAAAAGACTATAATACTTTTATAATGCACTAGATCTGATTAGTTATTTCACAATAAACTACAACACAAACATAAATTTAACAATAAAATAAAAATAGATAGAAGTTACATTAGGAATGTCACGTATATAGCTGGATTCATTCAATTTGTTCCCCACCCCTTTCCTGGTTATCAGCCATTTCAGATCTGACTGTCTCATTTTCATCTCTGCCCTACTTCCTTGTTTGCCAGCACTACCCAGTATGACCATCTCTCTCTGTTTGATCCTGTAACGGATTGTCATAGATACTTTCCCTGCATTATTCTGTATCTTTACATTCAGCCAATGTGTGATTCCCTCCTCCAATTCACGGTGCTTGACAATAGAAGGTGTGCAGAAGCTTATTACGCAATTGAGACAAATGTAGATGACCTTGTACTTTGGATCCCCTGGAGAGCAAATCTCAAGGATATTGAAACATTTACACTTTTCTAATAGGCTCACCATCATGTCAATGCAAAATTGGTGGAATAACATGATAAATTTATTAATTATGCTATACCAAAATTAAAGTGTTATTCCATGTTATAGAAGAAATTTCCCTAATTTATTTTTGAAAAGTGTGCACTTCTGTGAATTACACAACAATTTCAGTGAAGCTGAAGAGATAAAAGCAGGGTTTGACAAATTCAATGTGAAAAGTCTAGAAAATATTGTTGTGGGAGTGCAGAGCAGGGGCTTCTTTTGAGCAAAATTAGATTACCATTAATTGTATGCATACTATAGATGAATTTTTTGAAATGTTTAACTGAGGGATTGCAGTTATTCTGAATTTAATGTGACTTTATTTCCTTATTTTTTAATTAATATGTTATTGCTACATTTGATTGTTAATTAATGTCATTGTAAGTATTTATTTAGTATATATTGTAAATGTTTTATGTTAATTTTCACACAAAAAATAAAAACATTGCAGACCTAAAGATGCAATTCGAAGGTAACGAAATCATTTAATCATTAACAAACTTTCTTGGTCTTCAGATTGACCAATGTGAATTAGAATTACTAAGTTAATTACAGCTTATCCAAACTATACTCAACACTTTTTGCAATCACATCAATAATTCATTTGATAAATAAAAACCTCATAAAACAGTATATCATGCTTACTTTCATTCCTTAATGACTTATGAAATAATGTTCTTTGGAAATTCAGTAAATTCTAAAAAAATAGATCTTATATAAAAAAGAGTAATAAGAATAATGGCAGGGGCAAAAATATCAACTACTTGTAAACTACTATTCAAAACATTTGCATTTTTACCATTAACTAGTGACTAATTCTAGCTGCACTTTTATTTGTAGTAGGCAACTTGAAAGTATTCATAAAATACACAGTAAAGAAACCAGACACAGCCAGAACTTACACAGACCATAACAAGGTACAGGCACTCCAAAAAGGTGTTTACTATAATGATATAGTATTATTTAGTTCATTTTCATCATCTTTAAAGGAATTACTAATATAAATAAGTACAAGGTAGCATTAAAAGGATAGCTTATCACTCACAACCTTCTATACACAAGAGGATTTGATACAATCAAAAAATAAGTGTACTAATTTTTCTCCATTGAATTAATTCAGCTTTGTAAATAAACTAAATATAAATACTGCAAGTTACAATTTTGTAAATACTCTAGATGTAAATAATTTTAGTTAATTATTAATATGTATATTATCATATGTTAATTTAATTAATTTATCAATATGTATTTTTTCTAAGATTGCATTTTAATGTAAACTATGTAAAAATGACATCTCTGAAAAACTGAACACCAGAGTTAAAGTTTATAAATTTGAAAGGAGTGACAGTTTCATCAAATGTACATGAAGTATGTAAGTTGTAATAAAATCTACATCCTAGAGTTAGACTAATGCTTTTAGACTAAACTCATTAATAGGATCAACAGATTGAAGTGATATAATATATTATATTATGACAATTGTAATGTACTTGATGTTCTCAAGTGTTTTCTGCATTAAATCTACATATTTATCTATACCTCTATTTTGTAGCATTTGTGACTAGCAGTGAACGTATTATGTTACAGAAACGGCAGGAGCTGGAAATGATTGCAGAGCGCCGCACGACAATCCTGACCTGGGTGGGGCTGGGCCTCATGTCAGTACAGTTTGGTATTCTAGCTCGACTCACTTGGTGGGAGTACTCCTGGGATATTATGGAGCCTGTTACTTATTTTGTTACTTATGGCACTGCCATGGCAGCCTATGCCTACTACGTGCTCACTAAACAGGTAAAAGAGGAATGTGTCTAGTGGTGTAATTTAAAATTAAGAGCATATATGCTGGAGATTTTCAACATAAGTTAAAATGTTGCTTTTATATGACTTTTTTAAATTTTAGTTATGCTATTTAATGAAGATTTGCTTAAGACTTCATAACCAGAATATTATTTTGTTTTTATTACTGTGGCTACATTATTAATATTCCATAAAATGAAAAGAAATGCATAGTTCAATAAAAAAAAATATTGTTTTGTACTCTGACCTAACAGCCTAACTAACTGTACAAGGAAGAAAAATTGTTGCATTATTGAAATCCTTTCAGGTTTTCCTTTCTTTAAATTCAGGGTATACTAAAGATATAAAAAGTATTAGAATTAATTTTGCAATTTAAATGTTTATCCATATATTTTGTAAAAGTATTTATTAGTTATCACTAGAGTTAAGATTTATATATAATAAAAATTATTAAATACATACATACATGTGGACTAAAATTGTATAAAAATGTTGTAAAATAATATAAAGAATATCTGTATTTCATTGAATTTCCTGGTATTAAAAATTGCAGTTAAAGATCTTATTGCTTAAAAAGAGAATATAAGTTAACTTTAATGTTATTGGTATTAAAATAATTTATACATTTTTGCATATTACAAAATAATTCATCTTATTCTTCTATAACAATTGCCTGTTTATGAAGCAGTGCTTACAAAGTATTATTTTGAACCTTTATTTTGTTGGACTGCATCTTTCATCTCTTAAAATTATTTTGTACTCACTAAACTCAGCTAAGCATTGCAAGAAGTAATAGGGACCACTCTAAACCTAGCAACATGTTGCAGAGTTAAAGCCAGATCTAGTTCCACTTTTGACTTGTGACTTAAAATGTCACTGACATTGCATAGCAACCAGGTAGCCTTGAGTTCGACTTCATTTTCAGTACTTCTGTGATTTTTCAGCTGCAACAGTTAAAACAGCCTGTAATTTTCTCAGAATATTAAGGCTTTCAGAGAGAGAGGTTATTTTTGCTCTAGGAGAGTGTTTAATGCAGATGTGATGCGCAAGAAATTTACTTGGATATATGCTTTATCATTTTTACTATTTTATCACCAAAAAAAGAACTTTGTAGATTCAATTGAATCAGCATTGTCAGAGCCTATTACATTCAATATATTCTTGATGACTTCAGTGTTAACTGCATAGTAGTAATAATAATAGAAGTTATTATTCCAATACATATATTGCACATCACAGTGGGTTGCAAGAGCATTCATGCTTTTGTAAAATACTTCAATTTTTAATTTATTAACTAATGAAAGAAACCAACAAAATTAACAAGAGTGCTCGTGCACACACACACACACACACTCGAAACAACATACATACAATAATTCTGACGATATAAATTCTTTATATTGTTTATGTACAATGTTTCTTATCCCTAAAACTAGGTATTTCATTTGAGAAAACAAAATGCAAGCCTTCCTCTATTGGAAGTCAAAAATAGATATGGGAGAGATATTAACCTAGGATCTCCTGTCTGTGCACTCTTAGTCAAAATGTGCATCCAATCTTTTGGTTCCGAGCATAATGGCCAATCCGTCAATACATGCCTTCCAGCCTCCCAATCTAAGCCACACTATTCTGAACTGTTTTGTGCCTAGCTCCGTGATATAAGTCTCTTTACCCCATCTAATTTTATTTCAATCACTCCAAATATCCTTATTCATAAACATATGAAAGATTTGATTATAAGTGCATATTTGCACTTACATACAAGCCCTAGCTCTGGTTGGCACACCCAGTGTTAACCATGTGTATATTTTCAATGATTAATGATACTGAAATCACTTGCTGGCTTTCAGGAGTACCTGCTGCCAGACGTAAAGGATCGTCAACACCTGCTCATCCTACACAAGCGTGCTCGTAAGGTTGGGCTGGACCTTGAGCGATACAACCAGCTGAAGGATAGCATCTCACGAATAGAGGATGACATTAAGCGACTAAGGGACCCTTTGTACCTCCATATGCCTCATCATTATCACCAACATCAACATCAGCAGCAGCAGTCAATTGACTGCTCCAAGACCCCACTCAAGCGTGCCCAAGAACAGCTCCGTTACCTCCTCAATAAGAGCAAATCTGGCTCAACGTCATAATGATGTGTTGCATTCTCCAGACTGTATCTGAGAGGAGAACACCTCTCTTTCATAGTGTTCATTTCAGTAGAACTGAGTTGCATGAGGGTCGCAAATGCTTGAGTCACATTGTATTTCTGTAGAGACCTAGTTTACTAGCCTTATTATTTATATCTTATCAAAACTGTGTGTAATAAGAACTTTTCTGATGCACATGAGATAGCGGGGACTGTGACCTAATTTTTTATTTAGTTTTTTTACTAAGTGCTAATTCATGAAACAAAAAAACAAATATCTTTAGTTTTCAAGTATTTGTCTATTTCTATTAAATTTCTATCATCGATTCATGTCATTGCAGTTTTGCAAACATTAAACTAATGCAAATGTCTGTTCTTCTCAGAAATTTACCTCATTTTGTATTTTTTTAAATATATTTTTAGTTCTTTTCATGTTGTAGCTCTTCCAGTTGAAATTTCCCTCTAAAAGTATGTAATCAAAGCTACATGATACTTAGCACTTTTTCTTCTCAAGTGAAGTCCTTCTGCACTGAAGCAGGCTCTTAAAACAGTTTTGATGGAATGATAAGTACTGATCTTTATAATTCCTTTTAGATAAATTAAAACTAAAGATATTAATGTAGAATTAATGGAATTCATTTGGTTTATTATTATTATTATAAATTTGTGTTTTTATTGTTAGAAAAGTATCTAGTAGCTCAATGGTATGCATTTTTGGTAGTATTTTGGTTTTGAAGAAGGTAGTCCACTTTATTTTCTTTCTCTTACCAAACATGCTATGAAGGGTTTTTTTTATATATAAAAGTTATTGTTCTTTGATTTTAGTATTGGAATTAAGGGAAAGGATTATGATACATTTGAGAAAAGCAGACCTTAAAAATCCATGCAATCCATGCAATCTCTTGTTCTTATGAGTGAAAGGACTTCAGGGTTAAAATGCTATATTCCATAGTTTTTTTGGTTTTTACCCCCATCCAAAATAGGAATCAAACTTACTGTAAACAAATGATGTCAGCATCCAGCCTGCGGTTTACTTAAGACAACATAACATCATAAAACATAGTTCCATAAATATTTAACACTTTCTGGTCTGCAGCTTTGTACAATGTTTCTCACATCTACACTGGACCTTTGGGGGAAATTAAAAAAAAATTGAATGGTTTTAGATAAATTCATGAACCTTTAACATTATTGTATCACTGAGTTGAGCTACACCCCCTATTGGCTCCACTTACTTGCTTATATTTAGAACATGTTTTCCAGACCATTGTCCGCATCCTCAGCTAATTGTTGAATGTTGGATAATTTATGGTGTTCATTTGGAGATGTATATTATTCTCTGGTAGAGATGTGATGTATCAAAGTTCATTAATCTGTTAGTATTTATAAATGTTGCTAGTTCTGTGGCTCCTTTTGCTGAATTTAATAATTTTGTTTTTTCACTATGCTATGAAAGAACAAAGAGAAACATAGGCACATGGTTAAAAGAATACTTCAGGAACATAAAATACAAATAGATAGGGAAATCAGTGATGGCATCTCATTTCTGGACAGAGAACTACAACATAATGAAAAAAACAAAATTATTAGTCAGCACAGGAACCCACATAGCTAGCAACATAGGAGAAAAATCTATATTTATAAATACAGAGACAATTTAATGAACTTTGACATTTCAGGGGATGAAAACATAAACTTTAAGTTCATCACACCTCCATCAGAGCAGAATATGCATTCCCAAAATAACAAAGGGATTTATTCAGCTGTAAATAGCGTCAGCTGAAGATGCTGACGATGGTTTACAAAACATATTCTAAATATAAACAAGTGCAGACAATAAGAATGTGCCATT
The DNA here is from genome assembly GCA_030762175.1 of Metallyticus violacea. Lineage (NCBI taxonomy): Eukaryota > Metazoa > Arthropoda > Insecta > Mantodea > Metallyticidae > Metallyticus > Metallyticus violacea. The sequence goes on from CM060844.1 coordinate 18,466,969, forward strand.
TAAAATATACAGTTAATTCATTATTTCTAGAAGCATAATTTTTGCGATCCATCACTCAATTTATGTACTCCCAGATATAATTTCATTATAAACAATAGGAATTCATTGTTCCTCCAGGTATCATTTCCCTTATAGATCAAACATATTTTTTGTTTTATAAAGTTTGTATCCTTGATTGATAATTTTTTTTAAAATCATGATTCACTGATAAATTGCAACAAGTACAATACAATTTTGTGTAACAAGGCACACATTGTTTTCTCATGTATGAAGTGGCAAGGCATCGCTGAACAGAGCACATAAAGGCAAAAGATGTATTGTAGTGCCATGTGTTTGCAGTGGAGGGTAAGTGCAAATAGAAATGAAATGCACAAGATAGATGACAGAGAAAGCTGTAAATGAACTCTCGCAGCAAGGAATCTCATTTTCATTGCCCATTATAGGTTCTTGCAGTATACCTATGGTCAGAAAAAGGAAGCTAAAATCTTATTGTTACCAAAAAAATGGTGCATCCCTTGTCAGTATTTGCATATTTTAAAATAATGGCATATTTCTGCAGTCTTTCTTTCATTTTAGCAAATAAGCCCTACTCTCAATTTTACCATGCCAGAGATACCCATATTGTAGACCCCTTCTACCATCCATCATTTTTGTGCATTTACCATTTACTTTTGCTTACTTCATGGGAAACAATAGATCAAAGTTTCACTGTATATATATAATCCTCACATTCATTAGAAATTGGCATCTTGTCATAAATATGTTGCTGTTTTTAAATTTAAAAAAAAATTCATAAACAGCTAATAAATCTAACTTTACAGAAAAGATACATAAATATTATGATAGTGTAAGTAAAAGTTAAGATTTATTTTTCTAATGACTTCTGACGAGACATAGGTGGCATTCTTTTGCAAGTTATAACTTGTTATACTGTTGTAGTTATTTCATCAAGCAAGATATATTATTTATATAATAACTTTTCTGATTTTCATATAATGATCCTGCACATGCTTCAAAATCAGTTTACATCTGTAATGGACTATAATATTACAAAGTATAATATTAGCAGCTGTTTTTGTGAAAAGAAAATGTAAACATTTGAAAGTACTTCTAGATGTCATGGTTGGAATATTTATTATTATTAATTTTGAACTATTATCAAGTAAACATTGCAGTAATACATTAGAATTATCTTCAATTACATCTTCAAAATCAACATCCTTTTTTTTACAATGCTGCCACTGTCCATTTGAGCTGTGGGATGCCTTCCCCAGTTTAGTCAACTTCTCAGGATGGAATGCCTGTAAGATAGCTGCTAGGGGGAATGATATATGGCAGTTTGGCCAAATATGCTCAGGGGACTTTGTGGTCTATGTTTCCCAGACATTCACCATAAAAACTGAAGAAAAACTTCAGCTTGAAAATTGGCTGAAGCATGAATAAAATCTGGGGAGCACAAATGCTACCACTGGACCATGGCAGTGGGAAATCAAAATCTTTATTCCATTATCCTTCAGAATGTCAAGCAATTCTTTCTTTGTCAGATCCTACCTAAATGATGCTATTTCACTGTCATGAGAGTAACAAAATCTACTAAGAGAAACAGGACTTGAAGGAAAATATTCTTTCTCTTCTACAATTGCAATCTAGTAAATTTCTATGCTACTTAAAATGTTTGGCTGCTCAACAGAGCAGACGAAATGCATCTCTAGCACACTGTGTATAAGCAGCAAATCTTTAAATGTCACTTTGAGCATAACTTGTCTCTTGTCATAGTACCAGCACTGTGAGCATAGCCGTAGTCAGATCAAATAATCAAACTTATACAGTAATTATGTTAACTAAAATCAGAACAGTTACATACTGCTATAATAACAATATATTATGTGAAAATTTGGATGTACATGTTGGTGTTTTTTGTCAACTCCATTGTGCACATTTATTTACTGCATTTTAAAGGTAAATCATTAAAAATGACAAAAAGAGAATAATGTTATATATTTTCAAAAACCTAATGTTGAAATTTCAACTGCATAATATGCTTATGTGAATGATAACTGCATAGTATACTCATGTATCTAATTAGAGTGTTCTGAGTGCATTGAAAGAGCTGTGGGAAAGCGAAGTGTTATGAACCTGGGAAAGAAATGGAATAAACCTAAGTCAGAACTAAGAAAAACAGATGGCTTTATTAATGTGCCATTTGCAACAAAGTGTGTGAGTTTTTCTTAAAAAAATGAACCACCCACATTAAATATCATTGTAAGAATTGTGTAAAACAATTCTGGCAATTGTCACATTTTCCCAACATTTTGTGGCAGTTGTGGATAAGTTGAGATTACACAATGTGCTGTATGTGGCAGTGGCATTAAGTATTTCTATTGGTCCTGTAGTCTTCACTAGAGTATTAAGCTAGGTTAGTTAAAATTGTCTTTATTTTTCTGAATTTAATGTATCATTTTTCAAAAATATACTTCAGTTTATTTGTTTACGAACTCATTTATAATGTGTATACACAGTCACCTTTTTAACTGTGATATTTTACCTATCAAATTTTTATTTTGATAAGGGAAAATTGACTAGATGAAATAATTAAATACTTTACCTTAATTCCAATATTAAAAGCTTTGCACAGGTTAGGAACAGTAAATTGTGGGTTTCTGCCTGTAGGCAGTATATTTTGTTTAAATTAAGTAATACTATAAATATTTGTTCAAATTTATGCATTTTATGATTAGTCTGTAAATCTTTGTATTTAATATTAATTCAATTTGGAATCGAACACAGTGAAACATGCACTAATATTCTGACTCACAGAGATTACTTTGTATTTAATTTTAAATTGTTTGTAATGTTGATTGCGGAACAGGAAGCGCATAACAGAATAATATGAAATGTTATAGGTAATGAAGTACCTGCATTATAGTCCTTTCATAGCATGTTAAGCTAAAGAACAACAAAATCATTTATAGGTGTATATTTATTAGTAGAAGAGGATTTTCTAAAGGTTATATATATGTGTGTGTGTATGGCTGCTAAGTTGCACAAATATTCTGCAAGCAATGTGACCCAAGCAAAAAGTGAAGCATGATTTACAGATTGCCACTTGCATGTTGATATAGACATAAATATATTAAAGAAAGAAGGGTAAAGTAAATATTGAAAATAAAAAAAAAATGCAACAAGAAAAATAGTAAAAATATATATAAAAAAATAAAAGCAACCTTCCCGAATATATTATATATGGTTAACACTAAGTTGATATGGGTTCCTAATGAATCTTTGCAAGTCCCCATGCTACAAAATGCTCAAATAATACTCTACACCAAGGTAAATACAAATGTTGGTAGTGCTGACCTATTTAAAGTGCTCATAAAATTCCATTGCAAGGTGTTATTTCTTTTCTCTCTCTCTCTCTCTCTCTTTTTTTTTTTTATGGACATTTTGATAATTTGTGGTACATGTGTTATTGATGTCTCTGTATGGGCTTTACAACATTAACTTTTGCTTTTGTAATATTTTTAAAAGAAAGAAAGAACAGGAATGGTTAATCCTCAGTAATGTAATAATTATAAATTATATATTGTAATAATGTGTTGCTCTGTTTTGTTCCTATTAAATATTATTTTCTATTCTCTTTTGTAGGACTGCTGATATCTTGAACTAGCAACTGTTTTGAGGTCTAAACTCCTTCCAGTAAAAGAATGTGACATAAACCAAAGAAGAGCAATTTCAAATCAGAAAGTATCACTGCACCAAAGCTCTTGGTAAAGAATTATGTACAAAATCTACTTTCACATAGTATTCTAAGCTGTGGGTAGCTAAGCATTAAGGAGGATAGACATGATGGTTATAACATTATACTATATCATACATTTCTGAGAAATTTAAATGGTGAATAATTGGTTGTATATAGATAATATTGCATGATATTAATCACGACTTGACAAAGGTTCTATTTCAGAACAATTATCTAAATTACCAGAATTTATTACTAGTGTTTAATATCACAACTTTTGAATCAATGCTGAATAACTTACCACTTTTGTGTTTTATAAATCATAAAAGAGACATGACAAAACTTCAGAATTATCTAAAATGTCATAAATTAGAATTTTAGTTGTTAATAGTATTTAATTACATAATTAGTTCTGTTCACAAGAAACAAAAAAACATTCTTTTTATATTCTTAATATACATATTTTTTTTTTTTAAAAAAAAGCTTTTTTTCAGTTAGAGAAAAGCTGTATAAAACCAAATAACACTTCAGAAATATTACAAAAAAGAAATTGGCATGGCACCCACTTTTGGTCCCAAAGAACCATGAAATTGATTCTAAAACTGAATTGTTAAAACACAGCAGCAACCCTTTGAAATTAACAACGTGGGAGAAAATATTCAACATCAACTTTGAATAATTTCAATAAGTTCCTCCAACTATTCCAACTAGAGTGTATTTTCAAACTTGGTGTTCTGCTAATGCTGGGAGTGAATGCTCCCAATACATATCCACTTAAAAATAACTATGTGAAATCAACTCTATACATATAAACTTATTTAACTACTTCACTGTTAATAGCTTCAAGAGTTTAAGTTTACTTGTGCATATTTGTCACAACCTTTTTAAAATTATGTTCAGCTTTCCAAAGGTATCCCTTCACTGATATCCCAAGCAATTTTCCCAAGGGAAGATGTTATCAAGTAAGTGATGCTAGGAAAGGCCTCCAGAGATTGTGCCTGAAAAATACATCAGTTTGTTAAAAAACATATGAAGGAATAATGTCAGAAAGCTTTATTTTTCAAGACAATATAACTTGTCTTTGATTAAATAATATACCATTGAAAATATACCAAAATCATCAAAATAATGGTTTTAAAACTATAATAAAGCCACAACACAACAACATTAACAGTTTAACAGTAAATACTTTAGCGATAACAAAGCAATAACTAAATATTTTTCTGATAATAAAACCAAAATTATTACATTCACCAGTGATTGCCCCTTTAACCACTTTAGATAGTGCCAGGCATCACCAAATTTAAAAACCTTCCAGGAATATTTCTCTGAATTCCAACTTTAAAATTATATAAATTTAAAAGCAATAAATATAAAATGTTGCCTCAAAGGAAAGAATGGCTATCCAATTTAACTAATATCCAGCTAATCAATATACTACTGCACCATTTGTAAATCTACAAGTTTGAATCTAAGATAAAAGAAATCAAAATTGTGAAAATTGGCTTATGAGAAAAAATTACCATCAAGAAATGTGAATATAGCTTGATGAATTTCAAAATCCCAGCAGATGATCAATTAATTACAAAATGTGTAACCTCCTGCTGGAAGTCAGCTTTAAGTGCCCTAGTTGCAATTCAGATCACCCATCAGTTGGTTAGCAGCCGAGGTTGTGAACCAAAGTCCATGAAACATGTTCTGCCAATAACATTTATAAACAGAGAAATAAGATAATTTTTAAAAAAATTCACATATCCCCCATGGGCTACACACAAATTTCAAAATATTCTAAAATATTTTAATGACAGGTTAACATTTTATATTAACAAATGGAGAAATGTGGTGGCATCTCATTTCTGGACAGAGAACCATGATATAATTAAAAATGCAAAGTTATTCAATTGTAATTGTAAACTTAATAGAGTTAGAAACAGTGAATTGAATTGATTCTATATACATAAAGAAGTCGTATTACATGACACTATACTATTTTTTTTTTAAATGGCGCCCGTTTTTTATTGAGGCACCACAGACTGTGCTACTGATGATATACAAGATGAAATGAAATATTGGGAAAGGATTTTTTTAAGGAAGGAAATGTTCCAGGCCCAAGTTTAGGATATCTCCCTGGCATTTGTCATTTATGAGGACTGACGAAACCCTGGAAAAAACCTCAGTCGGGGAGGATGGTCCTGGCAGGATTCAAACCCCAGACCTACCGCTCACGAGTCTGTATCTGAATGACCTCGGCCATCTGTGATGGTACACTATACTTCACTAATTGATTCATTTGTCAGAACATGTTACAAGAGTTTTTGCTCTTATCTTTAGCTGAAAACCGACTAATGCTCGAAGGTGCCAATATACAGCAAAACAGAAAATCCATTGGTGGGATTTAAAAATTCAAAACATGATACTTATTCTTTAAAATTAAAATCTTTTCCCATATTGCTAACTCCCTGGGATTGTTGGTAGCTTTCAACAGTTTGGTTCCTTTAGTGATGTCATGAGTGTGAGTCCAAAAGTGATCTGTAACTGCCAATTCACCCACCAGTTTATATCTTACATTTCTAAAGTGTTTTTTTGTTCTTATCTCAAATTTTGTATTGTTCTGCCTATATATACCTTTTGAGCAGAACCATAAAGGAGGTTATTCCGTCCAACAAAAAGGCAAGAGTGTATCAGATAGATTATTTGGATTGTGATAAGATAATAGGCAAAACATAAGAAATTTGGAGACAAGGGCGAAAGAATACTTTAGAAATGTAAGATATAACCAGGTGGATAAACCAGCAGTTGCAGATCATTTTTAGACCTACAATCATGATATCACAAAAGAAACCAAACTGTTGAAAGCTACGAACAATCCCAGGGAATTAGCAATATGGGAAAGATTTTAATTTTAAAGAATAAGAATTGTGTTATGAATTTTGATATTCCACCAATGGACTTTCTGTTTCACTATATATTGGAACCACCAGAGGTCACATTGCCACCTGCAAATCCCCAGCCCCAGTCAATCCCCAGCTGAAGATGAGAGCGAAAGCTCTTCTGATAAATTAATCAGTTAGTGAAGTATAGTATAGCCTAATATCGACTTCTTTATGTTTATAATGTTATTCAAGTCAGCACAGGGACCCACAGATATAGCAGAATTAGGGAATACATATATATATATATATATATATATATATATATCACATTAGGGAATATATATATCACATTCCATTCCATCCCATTCTATTCAGGGAATGAAACAGCAGACAAATTTTGCTCAGAGGCCTCTTCTTTCAGGCTTGAGGTTCTTTTTTGGCCATAAATGTACATCATGGAACCCACAGCTTTACTTCTCTTCCAAAGGAAGCCATACTTAGGATTTTTATGCCCGAAAAAATCCATTGATCCTGGCCGGGTTTGAACCCACGATTTTGGGTTTAGGAGGCAAGTATGGTTACACCACCAGGACTGACTACAGAGAATGAAGACAAGGGTAATTAGAGAAATGAGAGCACGTATCAACTAAAATTGATTATCCCTAGAAAGAATCGGAATGTAGCTGTTCGGGGCAGAGTTAAAATATTAGGTAACATAAAATTCCAAAACAGATAAATTTGTAATTTTGGATTTACCATCTCAGTTCTTTTTATTTATTTCAATAGCATCATTTGTAATAAAACAAGCAAAAGAAAATTTTATTATTTCTAAATGCCCAGACAGGTTTGAAATAAACTCTTATGAATGAAATGAAATAAAAAAAAACTATCTTGATGTTAAATAGAATCTCAGAATTTTGTGAGCACTCTAGAAATACTACTGAATTTGGGTTATTACAAACTTAAACATGTTCTTTTACAAGAGAGAAACTGATTATGGTTATGGCATGTCAGATTTGAAAACAGTTTATATATTAGAGCTAGTTATTGAGAGGAATGTGACTAATGTACTTAATTATTGGTATAATAATTTTAAATGTGTATTTATTACATTATCAGATTACCAGAACCTGTTATTTATGTTTTCCCCTCAAAAATCGTTTTCCCCTTTTACATGGTTCTACTGTTGATAATTTAATCAGCAAACTGTATAAATATGGCAGTGTTATCAACCTTTTAATGCTTTTACAATCCTTGAGGACAAAGGAGTGAGGAAGTTGATAGTCTTAGAAGTAGATTGGTGCCTGATCATTTTAAATCTTTTACAAGTGTGGCATTAGGTTGTACCACATGGATGTATCCAGTAGAGAAACAAAAAACTGACGGTAGTTTGGCTAGCGTCATTTGTTTGCAAAATGGCTTACTAATTAAACAATATACATAAATAAATTCACATCACTAAACTTATTCTGAGCTGTGTCATTTGAAATCTCATATAGAAAAAAATAAGTTTTTGAGGGTTTAAATGTGGTATGTATGCTTTTAGTTTATTTAAATTGTTATTATAATTGCTTATATTTTAATCTTGCTTGTTTTAAGATTAATGCTTCCTGCTGTTAATAACATGTCCCACAAAATAGGTATCATATTTATTAACACTACCAGCTTAAAATTTTTAATAAACATCAGTGTTGTATTTTTAATAGCTTATACGGATTTTGTATATTTAATGTAACATTGACTTTGTATAGTATTTTATTTGTATAAGAATGGATCTTATAGTTCAAAATCAATATAAATCCCAAAATAATCTTGTTAAGAGCACTGAAGTTGGTATTGCCATAAATATTTTATCATCAAAAAGCATGATTAAAATGTAAATCAAGCCAACTTTCAAGAAAGGGGTGACCTAGAAACAGAATGACTATATATCTAATTAGAATTGTTCTCTTTTGCTTTTCTATACTGTTGCTAATTAAAAGTTCATCAATTTTAATTACTGTATACACATGTTTTCTTTAGCTCTTGCTTCACAAATGCCACTTATTAATGAAAGTTTACCAAAACAAGAAAATAAAGGTCCTTAGAAACATATGTCCAGAAATCCTTTGTTTTTGAGTTACTAATGAAAGTTTACTAAAACAAGAAAAAAAAAAAAATTCATAGAAACAAGTCTGGAAATCCTTAGTTTTTGAGTTATTAATAAATGTTTACCAAAACAAGAAAATAAAAGTCGTATAAACATATCCAGAAATCCTTAGTTTTGAGTAATTAATCAAAGTTCCTTCAATGCATTTCAAGATGCAATCTTACAACTTAATTTTGTAACTAAAAATAAAATTCATGTAGTCGAATGATGTTATCAATACAAGTCTGCTGATGCACTTGACACATTGGCATGACATACTTATATGATAAAATATTATTTGCTAATACAGCAATAGCACTGTTGAAGGTTAGCCATTAATGTGATTTGGTGATAACCCTATTAAAGATGTGATAGAAATAGTAATTTTAACTCTGGCATAAACTTTCATTAATAATTAAAAAAAATAAGGAATTCTGGACATTTAGTTATATGGACTTTTATTTTCTTGTTTTAGTAAACTTTCATTAATAACTCATAAAACTAATAATTTCGGGACATATGTTTGTATGGATATTTTTTTATTGTTTTGGTAAGCTTTCATTATAACTGAAAAACTAAGGATTTATGGATTTATGTTTATATGGACTTTTATCTTGTTTTGGTGTGAAGAACTTGCCACCAAAGTTGTAAGAGTATATCTGAGATATCCTGTATATTGTGTTAATTTATTAAATGCACTATATATGAATATAATTTGTGACTTTCCTTGAGAGACACAAGCTGGCCAGCCAACTGAATGTTTATACATGAGATTGTGTAGCATCATCTGCACTTCACAAGGACACCACTCTTTCCATTGCTACTCACAGAGTTGCCACAGAATTTTCTTGCAGTATACAGCAATTTACTCCATCCTTTAACATCAATTTTAGCAAAAACCAGAATATTAGGGAAAAAAATTAGTTAAAGAGAATTTATAACTTTCCATCTGAACTAGCAGAGAAATAGTCATTCCCTAACTCTTGCTTGTTTTTGCAAAATGAGTAGAAATAATTTCATGAACAATGTTAATTTATGATCACACAGCTTATGCAATAAAATAATAATAGACTTTTTTGTTCACTGTATTTCAAAGAATAACATCTGGAAAGGAGTATATCCTAACCCCTGTCACCTGTATAACATTATTACTGGGAAAAAAAATAATTAAAAGTATATAGTTATTTTACGCATATTCACTAAAGGGATTCATTTTATCCTCTACCATTTTCTTGACAATGATAGATCTGGTCACAAATTTTGGAAACAACTTGACTCCAGTAGGGTGTAATGCAATGCATTCAGGACCTTGACTTTCCTGATGATATCTGCTTGTTCTCCCAGAACTTTCAAACAATTAAATAAAATTTAGCTGCCAGGGGAGCATTAAAGTGTTTCCAGGTAAATGATCATTGTACTGAAACAGTGATAGAGTTTTAATATTTATGCAGCCTAGTGAAAAAAGATGGTGTCAATGTCGATATTAAAAGTCGCATTAAGAGGGCCAATGCTGTGTTGTATAGTTATATTCAATGCCATAATATTTTTCTATAAACTTAAAATATTCCAGAATAACGTGTAAGCAGTCCTTCTGTATGATTGTAAAACATGGAGATTGCATAAGAAGTATGCAATCTGTATAAATTGCTGTCTTAGAAGAGTTTATGGTGACTGTGCAGAATTTCAAACAAAAAATGGCTGGAACAAATCAATTTACAGATAAGTCACAGTCCTTCAAAAAAATAAAATCAAGAAAAGTTATTGAGAAAGAAACTCTAAGATGGAAATCTCAATAGGAAGGTCCAAAAGAACCATAGAGGATGAAAGATAAAAGGTCTGAAATAGTCAATATCGCTCAGAATGAAAGATAAAAGGTCTGAAATAGTCAATATCGCTCAGAATAAAAGATGGTGGCAAGATTTGTTGAGACCTTTGCCCTTTGCCCTTGGATTTTTGAGATTATGGTTGCTGACTTTATAGTTCACTTTAATATAATTATGACATAATACATCATGCTTTGAACAAAAAATTTGGAAATTGATATCTTAATGCAATAATAATTGAACCACAGATCCATTCTTTAATAAGTAACATTTATTGTCTTTTAGTTTATATTAAGACAACCTTTTTAAAACAGTAATGATATTATTGCTTAAATATAACAAGGTTTTTGCATTTAACATTTAAGTATTAATTAATTTCTTTTAAGTACTTAAACTAACAGTGGTGCTGACAGTTTTTTGTCTTTTTAGTGCACTATGATTTACATTAAAAAATACTGAGAGCACAATCAGCAAATCTTAAATAAATCAGTAATATGAATGGTGCTATTGCCTATATAAGTGTATGGCCACATTCTGGAAACAATTATGATACTGCCTCCTTCTGCAAGGTTTCTCAGTTCTCGTCTGGTTCTGTTTGCTCAAATCAAAAATAATTCTTCTTTTTAATGTACCATCATATGGATCTGCTTTAATCAGATATGGCCCAGTGGGGGAATTACAATGACATGCTGGCCACAAATTGTGCTCATATAATATATCAAAAAGTTTTTATATAATGGGAAAGATCATTTAAATGTATTTTCAATTAAGTAAACTAACAATTTTAGAAATATATCTATGTAAAGAACAGTAGAAAAGGATGGAATTATCTATAATAAGATTTTGCAGACCTGGTTCCACAAAATTTAAAATATGTTCATTGAGACTACCAAAAACTGGGCAAACATTTATATGTTTTAATAGAAATAATTTCATTTAAAAATTAATTAACCTTAATTGGCTAAAAAGGAATTGGAAGTAAGGGGGGTCCATGGAAATTAGCATAATGCATTTCAAGAAAGTATAGTAAAATTCATCATCCTACCTGCAAGTATGTGACTTTAGTCAAAAGCCTTGCAATTTCACTCGAAAATAAATTTTCTGAAGGTATGAGCTTGAAATAGAGTACAGCCAACTCCTTGGGAACAATTTGGAGATTTATGATGGAAAGGAGTTAATTCTGGTCTTGAAAACTGAAATTAAAGGCTTGTGAGAATCATTATCCTGACTGCATGTTCCCTCTGGTGTCCTTCAGGATCACTATCATTCACACATGTCTAAATTGGGTCTCTCAAGCCAGTAATTTATTTTGTTAAAATATTTACTCCAATAGAGTCTTAAAAACTGCAGGTCCCATGTTGTTAGTATATTAAAAAACTTCATACCTGAAAAAAGAGGTTTCTGGAAAAAATTACCAGTAATTTCACATCTAATTATGCCTAAGCATCATATTAAATGATACTTGAAAAGATTAGCTGACCACCTGCCCTTCTGACACCTTTATTGCTAAGTGTGGCTAAATTCAAATGGTTCATATATCCATTAGGACCCAGAACATATCTTAGGCCTAAGTCTTGTAATTGATAATGATAGTGACATAAAAGTAACAAAGCCATGGATGGCAAATTTTTTTTGGGCAGTCAATAAAACCAATAGCAAGACATATGATGGTAATATTCTATTGAAAAAGGTAAATCTAAATGCCTGGAACAACTTTGCATATTTATCATAGAAAAATGTATGAGATACAAACATTACAAATTCAAAATGTGACAATGGTTTAGATAATTTCTTTTGACTGAATGTATAAAGGATGCACATGCATGATAAGTACTACTTTAAATTACAGTTTTTCTGCCTCATGCATTTTTCTACTGATCTTTCTGGTTTTGTCACCTTCTCCAAGGCAGCTGGCAGTAACTCCCAGCAAAGTGTATGTAATACTCAACTCCTTGTAGTTACAATGAACAAAAGCATGTGCTTTATGACAGGAGAAGTTCGAAATACTGTCCTATATCCACACATTTCTGATTTTTTAGAAAACAATCATTTACACACATCAGTTCAGCTTTAGAAATTGATATTTTCTTTCAGTTCTTCTAATATATAGAATTCTTCCATACAATCTGCTTTTCAACATCTCTTATGAATAAAAATCACATACAGTCAGATCAAGGGACTGTGTGGACCATAATGCCCTATTACTCTAACTTTAATAATTTCCTGAATGAAATTTATGACGCTTTAACTTTATTTACATATGCAAAATCTTGCTGGAAATTGGCATTCAATATCAGAAATGATGCAAGAATATCATTCCTGTGTCTTTCTAAATTTATAGTATGCTCAAAAAGATAGCGCTTTTACTCTGTATGCAGTAACTGCACACCATATGCAGATTTTATCATCATGCAAGGGGGTTTCATGAATGAAATGAAATCAAGTTTTTCTATACTCCAGTACCTATCAAAATATATGGAACCATGCTTCATCAGTAGAGAATATTATGAGACCAGTTAATCTTATCATTAACATTCTGTAATATCCAATTACAGAAAATTGTGCAACTATCAGAATCCTCCTCCTCTATGATATGACAGCCCAAGATTGGGCCATAGACTGCTGAAGCGCCTCTGCTTCCTACATCTCCATCTTAAGACTTCATTGTTAGAGGCACTATTGCAGAGAGACATGTGATCAGTTTGCTGGTTGCCTCTCATACAGTTTTTGAGATCAAAGGATGCACCCCTCCATCAGACAGCTCCCCATTATTCTCACAAGGTTGAGTGTGCCCGGTTCCAGATCTCCCTAACTTTGAAAAATTCCTAAGCAGGTGTCAGGAATTAAACCTCACTCCTCCCAGCTAACAACCAGCCATGCTGCACTAGACCAAGGAAGTGGTAAATACCAAGATCACCTCCTGTAATTCATGGACAACAGTGATCTTGTACATATTCAAGTTGAAATTGAATCTATTTAGGAAGATGAGCTGATGTGTGTGAATAACAATTTTCTTAAAAGAAGCCGGAAATGCTGGATGTAGTAGGACATTTCCAACATCTCCTGTCAAAGGTGTCTGCTTATTTTCATTGTCAGTTGCACACGTATTATGTCTGCTTCGCTGGGAGTTACCATTCTGACTGCCAGCTCAACAAAACCATAAAACATGAAACAATCAATATAATACAGTTTCTTTATCATATATATGTAGGGTTGTTCTAGAATAATTCTGTGCTTTAAAACTTTTTTTTTTAAATTTTTACTTCCAATGCAACTATTTTTCAAAATGAATAAAAAATCTTAAGTAAAAAGCATTTTTAATTAAAGTTTTTCAGGAATGGAAAGAAATGCTTAAAGCTGCAGAATTTGACAATCATTGTTGAAATGTGTGCTGCAGCATTAGATTTGCACAAAGTAACATTTTAGAGGCAGGAAAATGGCACAAAAATGAATAAATTCTTAATATTTCCAATTATATTACCACACTTGTTACATTTTCCATTTGTAATGAGTAAACATAAATAGGATTTCAATGGTTTGCACAAAAGACAGGAAGTGGCTGTACACGCACATTTGATGATTATCAGCTTGGAAATAGGTAGTAATGGTGTAAAATGGTTAGGAGCTTTGTCATGCATTGTTAAACAAATGTTTTTTGCTAAATTGTTGTTCATTGAAGTTATAAATTAAGTACCTTAGAGTCTCTTAAACAACTAACAATATGAGTTAGTTGTAGAAGGGTCCATAGCCACCAAAGAGATATTAAAAACATATGAAAACATGAATTTATAATGTTGGAAATGGAATTCTTGTGTAAACTTAAAGACCAAATGCTATTAAGGTAATTAAATCAGAGTGCTACATGTTCTTGTTCCTGAATATGTGAGGTTGCTTTCTCCATTCTGCCACAAGTCTCTACTCTGTTGGTTACGATGGACCAACTTGCTGTATTTTAAAATATAGAGACATCTTGCAAATTGTGTAAGTGTTATAGTATCATGTGCAGCTGTGTTTTCAACAAAGTGCATGTTAGATACAAATGTATCCTTTCATAATATATCTACAGCAGGGCACATATAACCATCAAATATTAGAATTGTTTAAATTCCTTCAGATTGCTTGGATTTACAGAAAAAAAAAAACTAAGAAAATTGTTTTGCTATGCAACAGATGACAAGAACACAGTGCAAAGTAATGTAAGCAGTGTTGTATGAACTTTATGCCTGCAGGCACTTACATACAGAACTTGTTTAGAAAATGTCATATGTGCAGTGAAATGTAAGACAATGTGAATATTGAAAAGGATCTGTAAGTTATTTGCCAATGCTATGTTCACTTTCTGCAGATATTTTATTGGAAATAGGCTTTCATCCAATGGGATGTTTGTAAGCATAGAAGAAAGGTAGATACTGACATCGGGATTTACATTAACACCAAGGTAAATTACAAAGTTAATTTAATGGAAAATATGTATAATTTCCATTGTATTTTTTAGTGAATTTAAAGTATAAGTTACTTCGTAAATGAATTGGTTGAACTAAAAGGAACAAAGTATCTTGAGTAGTAGCAATATTGTGTGCAGGAACTAAATCAACTTTTCCTTATTGTGAAAACCTTATCCTGATGCACTGAGGAAAAAATGATTAATGTAGTTTAGCCAAACTGCACAACATCAACCAATACACAAAGTTTGTATATTTTCACCCCAATGTAACTAAAAGGTATATCTCTATTAATGGTATGCATTAATAAGCAGATAAAATAAAGTAACAGGTTCACTAAAATAAAATATAAGTATTTGTTCAATGACTTAATAGATTTTGTTTAAGAAATATATGTATTTAAAACATATAAATCAATAAAAATAGCTTAAGACATAAAAAAACTATACATTTAAAAAATATAAATCAATAAAAATGTTTTTAAAAAAAAACTTAAGAAACATCTATTTTAACAAAAGCCTGGTGAATGTCTGCCACTACAACTCATTTTTACCAACAACTGGTCAACTGTACCATCGAGATCCAAAATACTGGTCATGTTTCAGTGGCAATTTTATATGGTGATTGCATTAAGGTTGGCTCTGTCCCTCTGATGATCTTAAGTAGTTCTTCAAACTTATCAAGACTCAAGATTCTTTCAACTGTACAAGTTGACATTAAAACAGTTGAAACTCTCCTATAAATTTGGTTAACTCTGAATGAATTAACACTTTCAGAAACTGTAGAATGAGGGAATGTTATCTAGGGAGTTCCTGTTCACCTTTGATTTCAAAACTCCATTATATTATGGTGATGTGAACGATTTAGGATCAATGTTATCTTTAAATAAATTGACATTGTCTGTAATATCAGTTCTGTTTTTCATGATTTGTTCAGTTTTAAATAAAAATATGAAGTAGCACTGTTAAATCTAAACAGAAGACATTGAAATTAAGCATACTTTGAAAAAAATGGGGTGGGGGGTATAATCTTTAGAGTTGGCAAAGGAAGATTTCCAAAATCTCATCTTTTCAAAGTGCTCTTTTGGCACATTACCTGTGGTTCTTGTAAATGAAGAGTTTGGACTCTTTTATATAATTTCTTCCCCAACTGTATATATATGGATCTGATATATGAGAGGATATCTGCCAGATGCAGGATCATAGAAATTGCTTTCTGAAAACTCAAGTGTTTTTTCTCTAGCACAGTGCTTGCATCAATGTGATCAAAATCTTGAAATAAAAATTAAATGAGTACATTTAAAAATAAAAGATAATTTTAACATAAACTTTATATTTTTGATTTGTAAATTGAGTAACTACAAAACATGATTTGTTTTTTTCTTGGGTATTATTGCAAATATATTATTTATATAACATGTTCTGCAAAAAACACTAACTGGAAGTATTGTGTTAAAAATTACTATTAAGCCTTTAAGTTATATTACTTCACATTTACAAAACTTTCAATCATATATATATATATATATATATATATATATATATATATATATATATGTATTTCTTGTGAAGTATATTCATCACAAAACTAGTTTCTTCTAACATGAACTTTTGGATTGACCTAGACTGACCTAAAAAGTAAATAAATAAAGAATTCAGTACCACAATATAGTCTTCAAACAATAGCAAAAATTGTAAAAGTATTACTAAATTGTAATTATTGGTTTTAAATATAAAAAAAATATAATGAATGTATGGAAATATGTTTATTTATTCTTCATAATATCATTCACTTATAGCTTAAGGAATTGAAAGATACTAATTCAACAAAAATTTATGCATAAATTAAAATATATAGTACAATTTTTTTCTTTATGGCCAATTCCCTCCACATGCTTGGCGAGAAGATGCTGCATTACACTGGTAGGCACTGTCTTACCTGCAGCTCTGAACAACAACTAACCCACACACCCCTCTGTTTCATTGTTTGCATGAAATAAGACTCAAAGAGACCCAGTGCAACTTGTTGACACCAGCCATAAAGAATAAACTTTTAGTATATTTAGTAATAAATCTCTATAATCTCATAAATAAATATTATATAAATAAAAAATTTAAATTTGTTTTTATTAATGGAATGTTTTCTGTTTCTCTTTAAAAACTTTAAAAAATTGTTTGTTCCTTTTAGTGAAGATCAATTCAAATAATCATGGTATAAGTAATATATATTGGTTCTTATTTTTACTTTTGTATCATCCTATCTAATAGAGCTATTCATTTAATGTTATACATTGTTTATAAGCTATGATTGTGCTTTTGCAAAATGTAATGAGTTGAAATAACTTTTGGCAGACTTTAAAATGAAAAGTTTGTGTTTTGTTCAAGATCCATGAAAGATGGTAAACATTAAATTTTGAATGCTTTTGAGATTAAGGTGCATGGAATTTGGGTTATCAAATTATACATATAAATAGTTACTGTTTTTAAGTATACATTTCATGGATGAAGCTAAGAATAATTGCAGAGCATATGGCAAAATTCAGTACTTATTGATGAAAAATTAAAATCAGAATTGTAATTGTTTTGAAGAATGATGTCTGATCAGCTAATGTTTTAAATCAAAGAAGAAAACTTGTGAAATATGATCATCATAAATGGTGCTTTGAACAGCTTCTATTGCTTCACACATCAGATAATCTCTTTTAGCTATTGAGCATTGTATCGAGTCATTGAAATTGAGGAATGCTGCTTTTTTTCATTTCATAAGTACAATAAGTGATATAGCAAATTCTAAATGAGCCTATTTCAATAATTTTTAATGAAAGACATTTTATATAAAAAACATCTTGCTGCTGTAATATCTGTCTTTTTATTTTTATCTACTGTTAGTGTGATTTTGTGCAAAAGCAACAATTATTTAGGCATTTCTTAAAGTTCAGTTGTAATAAACTTGGCCCCACTCTAAAAGTAAATGTTCACCTTATGCTCTAATTGTAATTTCCTGGAAAGTTTTGGACAAGTAAGGCTATGTATTACAGTTATTATTGTAGTATTTGTTGAGGGGGAAAATTCCATAAATTTTATGAATGGAAAATAAAATAGAGATTTTTTTTAATGGAAGGAAGCTTACCAGGCCTAAGTTTACGGTACCTCTCCAGCATTTACCATTTATGAGGACTGAGGAAAATCTGGTAAAAACCTCAAACAGGGAGGATGGTGGCAGTGGGCCAAATTCCATTAATATTACTCACATATGTGAAATTTTCCATATTTTAAATTGCTATGTATAAGCTAATTTTGTATCTTATTCAGTTATTAATTTTCAGATTGTTGTGACTGGAAAGTAATGTAATATTTTCTTTTCATTGAATGAGCCAGAGAAAGAGGAGGAAAGCTTAAGAAGTATACTGATGCAGAAAAGGCTTATTAATTGTTAAATTGAAGGGTATTTTAGTCATATTTATCTGGGATCAGGACAATATCACATATTGTGTATCTTCTCTCATCGCTCCATCCACCAATTACCACGCTTGTTTGATGCAAACTGAAAGTAATAACCATGGGTGACCAAGGTCGTTAAGGCACGGATTCTTGAACGGGAGATCGGAGGTTCGATTCCCACCAGAACCGCCTTAGATTTTATCCAGGTTTTCTTCAGACTGAATTTCTTCCTTCAAATAAAATATTTCTCAATTTATTATTTCATTTTATGCATTCATCGATGTCATCTGCCAATGAGTAAAAATGGGCGTTAGACACTATTAAAAAGACTGCTACAATGGGACATTTAAGGTACGTGATAGATATGATTCCTTGGTGGTCAAGTTTAAAAGGGCCGAATCAGAGTTTTGTTGAGGGCATTAGTTTGTGGCAATGTTTCACGTAGTACTATAATAAATGTAGGTGTATTTATACTAGCATTAGATTATATCTAAATGATTCAAACAAGACGTGTTATCATGAAATTACTTAATGACTGTTAACACCATAACCTCTTTATAAAACATAGTTACAAGGATTCTTCCCCAGAATTAGCAAATTATTTAGGAAAAGCGATATTATTTGCGAGTAAAGGTTTTTTTTAACATAAAATATGCAGTATTTGCATGGTATATTCATGACTTAAGTTGTCAAATCATTTCTGTTCAAGAATATAACGAAATTGTACCCTCTATCAAAATTTTGGCGGAAGTGCAACAGAAAGAAAATTTTGAAAATATTCAACTTAAATTTGGCACTTTTATGTGCCTCTTTGCTTGATCCCATCTTAAAATATATATAAGGCTCCATGGCTAAAAGTTATCGGAAATTAAGACAGGAATTGAATTCTATTGTTTGGGCGCAGGATACCTCGACACTTCAGCCATCTTCAAGGTTGACCACCTGCGCCCCCCAATGGGGACAACTCCAAGCAGTGTTTCTTCCACACTTTTATGGCGGGATACAAAGAATGTTTTAATTCTCGGGCGGGCGTACAAGTTTTGCATTGTATGCAGCAGGCGTGTTGCGCACTAAATACAACATTGTATAGCTACGCGTTTGTTCTAATTATTCTCTTTACTTGCATTGTTCATTAAAGTTGGCGTTTCAATAGTTGAATAAAACGCGTGTTCAAAAATTCAAATATTATTGATAAAGTACGCGGATAAAAGTTGGAAGACGATAAAGGAAAAATAGTCTTTAGTCATCTTGTTCACTGAATGCATGAAAAACACTTTAGTTAGGTAGCATTATCATAAGCAACTTTTACAAAGGCCTATTTTATTATATGTTATGTTTCTTTCGAAGGGTGACTGAAAGACTCCGGGGGAGATCCCCACCGAAAGTAAATGTATATATGAAAGAAATATGCTTCTGAAGTTGAAGGAAATATCGGGCAGTGACTGCACGGACATAAATGGGGTTCCTAACATTGTTTCCAGATAGAATACCTCGACCTCTATACCTAAGGAGTTCGAGCCGTCAGAAGGTCTGCTTCCATACCAGATGCAGGAGCAGGAACCTTTCCAAAGTACAAGCCACCGCCACACTGTAGAAATGAAATGATATGCGGATCATTTGAAAAGTTCTCGGAATGAAGCATATAATGACGGCATATGTTGTTGAAATTATCTCCTTATTTTTCAACTTAGTCTCCCTTGACACTAATGTACTTTGTCCAGCTATTCTCCAAAGCCTTTATCCTCATCACGAAAGCCAGATTCCTTCAGACCTGCAAACAAAATGTACCTCAACAAGATCTTCATCAGACGATAATTTCTTTCCACCAAGGATTTTCTCAGTTCAGGGATCAGATGAAAGTCCATAGGAGCCAAATCAGGGGAATAAGGCAGATGTGACAGCAAATTCTACCTGCCAATCATTAATTTTCGCCATTGCAAAGACAAGTGTGTCTTGATGCAAAATGCCTTTGTACCCGATCTTTTCTTGCGTATTTTTATCATCAATGGACCCAAAAGATTTGCACAATTCGCTCCAGTGGTAGATATTTCAATGGGAAGATAATCGATTAGCATCCCAGAAAACCGACGCTATGATCTTCCCGCCTAATTTCACACACTTGATCTTCTTTGACGATGGAGAATTGTGACGCTTCCATTGTTTAGACTTCTGTTTTGTTTCAGGTGTGTATTAGTGCATCCATGCTTCATCATTGGTCACAAATCGACGCATAAAGTCAGCGGAAGTTCGCTGAAAACGAGCCAAACTTTGCTGAGAGATTTGCCCTCTAATTCGCTTTGGATCTTGGGTCAGCATTCGCTGCACCCATCTTCCATCAAAATGTAAAATAGGCTTTCTCCTGAAATGCCCATAGCTTCAACATTTTCGGACTCCTTTAATCGGCAATCCTTCAGAACCACGCCATGCATCTTATCGATAATTTCTGATGTCGTGACGGATTTTGGTCGTCCTT
Source organism: Metallyticus violacea (assembly GCA_030762175.1). Lineage (NCBI taxonomy): Eukaryota > Metazoa > Arthropoda > Insecta > Mantodea > Metallyticidae > Metallyticus > Metallyticus violacea. The sequence goes on from CM060844.1 coordinate 18,487,887, forward strand.
GTGTGTGCCATCTTCAAAGCTTTCATGGAGCGTTTAAACTCCGTAGCTCACTTGGAAACGGTTGAAAATGATGATGCAGCATCCCCTAGAGTGTTTGTCATATCTGTATGAATTTCTGTTGCATTCACACCCTTCAATGCCGAATACTTAATAACAGCATGATGTCCGATATTTGCTATTTTTCCTTTATACACATGTCTGCATTGCAGCACACAGCTATAGCTACAATGATACTTGACCAATTTCTATGTAAAATGGCGGGTTTTGTTGCTTTGGAACTGCTGCTGAAATCTGTGGGTCATTCTGAGAACTCTTTAAATAACACTCTTATGAAATGGGAGCTGGAAAATTAATGAAAAGTAAATTCTCCTATCAACCAGGGTAAACCATGAAAAAAACCCAAGGTGAGACTCAGGATGGCAGGCCCCAAAGGATTTGAACCCAGAACCTCCCAAATGTGAGACCCCAAGCTTTACCTCCTGAGCAATGGCTGGCAATGGAGTCTAAGGGTCTACTTAACATACAAAATGCATATAATATTTTTTTCTGCTTCCACATTCTAAATTATAAAATATAAATTTTTATTTTATGTTAACTTGATTTAACATGAAAAATCAGTGAATAGATAGAGTTTTTGTGCTCAATCTTTTATTTTTCTTTTTTTACTTCATGCTGTTAACAGCATCCAACACTATTTAGATAAAATGTACCTACTTCCTTAAAAGCAAAATCTTAATACAATGTTTGCTATTAGGAGAGCGGATAAAGGTGAAACATATAGTGACAGTGGAAATGTTTTTTCCCTACTTTAACTGATATTGTAACAATTTTTATATCAAAGCGTGCTTTTTTTTTTCTCCCAGGATTTGGATGTGTTAGTGAACAATTTATTTATTTCTAGAAGGAAAATTAACACAGACTTACAATAAATTTTGAGTAAAGTGTAAAACTGAACTTTAAGATCTGCCTGTTCTCATAAAAGTGAGCATTAGTACATATCATGAGTGTTAGAAAAAAAAGACCTCTTTGCAGTAATTATACAGCATATTTACAATTGCAGAGCCTTGAGCTTATATTATTATTTTTTTACAATGTTGCTGTTGTGCCAAATGTTTCACAAATCTTCCAGCATATTCCAACTGTGAATTTTCTCAAAAAATGTATCTTCTGTATAAATGCATTTTTTAAAGCATATGGCTTCTACAAATGAAACATCAATAAATGTTGAGCCTCATGTATAATGCAATGCAAACATACAATTTTCTCTACGTATCCTATTGTTGTGTTACAAAAAGAAGAAGAAGAAGAAAAAAGATACCTGCAGTATCTATTATAAAAATGCAGTTTGATGTTTATGATATTTATAAATTCTCTGTATTATCTGTTTCTGTTAATTGGGCAATTATTTTGCATTCTTTTAACATTTACATTTATTATTCTTAAAAGGACAGATAATTGTGCCTCTTTGATACAGCCACAAGCATAGGTGCCGACTTCAGTAATAATGTATTTGGGGGTGAAGCCGCCAAATTCCCCTATGAGATCTGTAAATATATATGTAAACAACATTAATCAAAACACACAATAAACTTTAATTACTAATGTAATTAAAATTATAACTCTAATAATGGTGTGCAATAATAAGCAGACAATTTAAAATAAAGTAACAAGTTTATGATATTATATAATAAAAAAATCTATGATTTTTTTTCAATAAATCTGTTGTTAGATGTTTGCTTTAAAAATCTGTAAAAATAGCTTAAACCATTGGAAATAACTATAAATTGAAAACATGCAAATAAATAAAAACATTTAAGAAACAAATACTTAAGAATTACATATTTTAAGGAAAGCCTGGCAAACATGTGCAACCAAAACTAATTTCTTCCAATGAATTGGCCAGTTATATCATTGAGGTTATATTTCAGTGGCAATTTAAAATGGCTATTGGATTAAGATTGGTCTGTCCATCTGATGATTTAAGTCATTCTTCAGCCTTCAAAGACTCAAGAATGATCATATTGCTGTACAAGTTAACATCAGAACAATTAAAACCAGTCATACAAATTTGGTTAACTCCAGAAGAATTTCAGGTGCACAGCGGTCACTTTTCAGAAACTATAGAACTGAGAAAAGGGAATTCTTGTTCACCTTTGATTCCAAAATGTCTAATTATGTTGCGATGCAAAGTTAACCTGTGAATATCAATATCATCTTTGAAAATTTATAATATCTGTACTATCATCAATTTTTATATAACAGATGAGCAGAAACAATTTCAAATCTAGACAGAATACAAATTTCAAAAAAGTATTAGGTGTAAGAGTGGTAAAGCTGTGAGGAGTGCTTCCAGAATTTTTGCAGTGCATCTTTGACATGTTAGCTGTGATTCTTGTAAGCAAAGAGATTTGACACTTATTATGATTTCCTCCCAAAATGTTTCACAAGTGGATCTGATATGTGAGAGGGTGTCTGCCAGGCTTGAACCATAGAATATGCTTCCTGAAAATTCAAGTGTCTTTTGTAGCATGATGTTAACTGCATCTATGTTATAAAATATCTTACATAACTTACAAAAAGTAAAAATAAAAATTAAATGTGCTCAGTTGAAGACTAAAACCATTTGCTTTAGAGCCTACATCTGATGAATCTATTTCTCACACTTCTTCAAGAAACTGAATCAATCTTCTTAATTAGAAATGAAATAATGACAATGATAAGAAGCAAACTTCCTATTTAACTGAACAGAATGATATATTTTATCACATTTTGCATATTCAGTCTAACTAAAAATTAAATGTATGTTGATGCTATCATCCTTTTCAAATACTTCAAATACTGGGAAGGTGGGAGGCTCAGCATTCTCTGCAAAACTTTGGGGAGGGGGGAGGAGGAGAAGGTCCCTCTGACCCCTAGGAGTCGGCACTTGTGCCCACAAGATTATTATTGAGGAGTGATGCTGTTCAAAAATAATGGCAAATGAAAGAATTGGTTCATTTTTCTGTAATTTAACAAAAGTTTTGTAAGATCTATTACAAATAGTGATTATTATATCAATAATTAGTTTTAATTTGTAGTTAAATTACAACTAAAAAGAATGCAAATATAATTTTGTGACTAGAGTAAATTTTTGGGGCATTACTAGTTAAAAAACTATATTCTACATGTGTTTTTTTACATTTTGGTAATGCACATAACACTTACTGAGAAACAAATTCTCAGTCATTTTACACTGAGTTTTTAATTCATATGTTTGCTGCCTATTGTGGTGATACTACTGTTTATGTAATATACATTAAAAGTGCAGTAGTATCTGTATCACCTATGAAAAGTTTAGAGAAAATTGATTTCTTGCAGTTTCTATTTTTGGAATAAGTTAAAAGAAAATATTTACTACAGAAATTGTAGTGCTCTGGTACAGATGCAGTACACCTTATGTTGTGGAAAACAAATTAACATGTATTTGCTGTTTTCGTGAAATGTTTATGGAAGGACAAAAGCGTTACAAAGTTTTTTTTTTATGAAGGCCTTTGATTCATGTCTTTTCAAACATACTTCAGTACTTCTTGGATTCTGGTTAGATAGGTTCTGGATGGACTGGGATGAATGATGATAAGTTATCACATATTTAAGCCTACTGTGGCCAGCCTCTAACCCACCAGATTAGGTATATATCTACCTATAACAGAAAACACCCAGATAGTAGGCTGAATGAAACTACATAATGGAACAGATAAAAATTCATCTGCCACTGCTGGGTATTGAACCCCAGGCCGTCCAGTCTGTAGTCAGGCACCTTATCACTTGAGCTATATATCCCAAGAACTTTCTTAAATTTTGCATGCATTAATATAATATTAAAGTAGATACAAATAAAATACATCTGGCTTCAAGAGCTAGAAACAACTTATTTTTAAAATTAATTATCTCAGAAAAATAAGTCACTTGCACAGCACACATGCAAGGGGGAAGAACCAAAGTAAAAAGAATCATAGCCTTAGGATTAAATTTAAGTTACATCTTTATGAAAAAATTGCCTTATTGAATTTTAGTTTAGAGAGAAATTTCATGTTAGTGAGAGAGCTTAAGCTGTGTTTATTTCTTCACTGTAATTTGTGTAAGTTATTTATTAAACAAACTAATGCCATTGCGGTTTCAAAAGCTTATTCATGAAGCACAGATAATGAAATCAGAATAAAAATTCAAATGTTCTCCATAATAAATTGTTTATCTTTTGAAGGCGGTAAATCTATCAGTTATGTATTAGAATGGTAATGTGTTGGTGTATATAGAAAATATTTTTATTAGTGGAGGAGGAAACGATACAAAGAAATTATTAACAGTCAACCTTTTTAGTTTCTTTCATTTGTATATTTGAGTTCAAATAGAACATTATGAACACTGAAAGCTAGATTAATGGTAGGGCTTTATATTGTAAAGAAAGTGTAAATAAAATGCTGTATAGAAGAATCTATAGGCATCTTACGTTTTTCCATCAATACAGAAATGTTCAGCATTAGTTTTTGATGGAGTGTTGGGTAAACATTTTGCTATGCCTTTAAAACTATTTTGTGAGCTGTTTGTTATGATTATTACAAAATGTTTTTCCTTCAGAGTAAAGACTGTGTGCAAATGTTAATGTGTTAATGGACTTGACTGATCAAGGTAGAAGTTTGTATTTATATTGGTAGAGATTCACCACTTTAAGACTGCAATTTTATTTCATAGCACAAAATATGCATGTTTGGAATTCTGAATTAATTGCCCTTGACACATCTTCAGCTACTCTCAATAAAAACATGATTTAGTTGCAATTTAATATTTTGAAGGGAATGTAGGGTAGTCAGTTTTAAAGATAGTAATTGCCTAAAGTACTTTGATAAAAGATAAACACCTAAGTAATTTTATTTTATAATATTTCATATTCTGCTTGTAGAAAAGTAAATCAATATAAAAATGTGCCACATTAATAGTAGAGCTGTTGAACTTATTTTCTATAATATTTCACATAAATAGTATCACTTCTTCAAAATGCTGCATCAGCAGAAATTAAACTTTTATAGGGTTCCTGGACTCACCAATAAAATGAATGATAGCATATCTATATAATTTGGTATGTAATGCAGAGTTGAATCAGGTTAGAAGGTCTATGAATGAGCCATAATATAATCCTTGAGATGAGCAGTGGCATTGCATATTAAGTCCGTGACATGACATTGTGACAAGCAATACTTTCCAGCCATCTCAAGCCCTAAAGTTAAGTTTATATGACAGAAAACCTCCAGATACTAATTTGGATAGCAAGCTGCTTTGAAAATGACAAGAGCATAAAAAATAATTCCTTTACCACTGCATAGGAACCATATAGTTTATAGTCAGGTATATTATCTCAACTCATTTTAATATTTTTATTATTGATATTGATTTATAGATATGTAATGACCTTAGAAGTTAGTGAAATCAGCAGCACATTAACTGCTTTAATGACTGCAAAAGAAAAAAAATAGTCTAATCTCATTTTTTATGTAATTCTTCCACAAAGGAGCAGGGGGGATTTTGACCACTTTAGATATTTTGATACAAGCCCTGAAGATGCAGAGTAATCTGACATTTCTCGAGGTGCTTTAGGCCAAATATCCAAGCCATTACATTTGGAAAGATGTCTAGATGGGTTTGGCTCAAAGTGACAAATGTGTATGGATATAGAGTGTGCTGCAAAGGGGTGGTGAGCTCCTAAAAATGCTCAGGAAGGCTGATTTTAAATTAGACTACTCAACCAGTGATACTATCTAAATGGTGTTAGCTTATGTAAGTATTCCAACCTGTAATTGGAAACTGATTTAGGAAACTAGGTGTCATCTAATAGAAAAATCCACTGGGGGAGTGCCTCCCGCATGTATATTGGGAAGAAGAGAGATTATCATTAAACAACATATGTAATCCTTTAGGTATGTTCATAGATAGCAACTTATACATCAATCTGATCCATTTATGCTGAGTTTAATAATCCTGGGTATGTTTAGAACATTTTGTACAGGTAGCAGAAGCAGGGGGGAATGAAAATAAGAAAAGAAGAAGCATTTCTCAGAAATGGCAATATCGACTGAAGCTGAGATGTGAGTCTTTTTTTTTTTTTGTTCTTTGTGTGTAAAAAGAAAGTATATGGTGATTAAAATGCTGTGCTGTTAACTGTTCATAAAATGGTGAATCCAGCCAGTGAACTCCAATAAAGAATTATGGGAACCTTGAGAGAACAAAAATGTTGCTTTAAAAAAAAAGTTAGAAAAAATGAGAAGGGGGAAAAAAACCCAGTAAATAAAATCTTCTTCCTTGCATTTAAACATTTAGGACAGTTAATTTTATATTAAATGAAAAAGGAAAAGAAAAGTTTAGCTCTTTTTCTTATTGTAGCCATCAGAAACTAAGTATACATTAGCTTTATGATCAAAAAGAGAAATTATAAAATAGATTGTCCTAAATGTTGCATCTTCACTTTTAAATACTCTTTAAAAAAATCTTAGTAGATTCTTCTATCTCTTTTTATAAAATAAATTTAAAAAAAGGTTTAAATGAACTATTGTGCTAAACTTAAAACATAATCATTAATATGCAAATGTTAACTAATTTAATGTGTATAAACATGGTATGTTTGTGTGAGGGAGGAAATTGATATGCCAGTGTATGAATGAATGTATTGCAAACATAAAACTAAGGTAAAAGATTTGGTTAGCATTTGTTAAAGTTTGTAGCATGTAATGTTCTAAGTGCATCAACCAAATATTTAATTGTTATTGTTATAGGTTTAAATGAATCCCTTGGAGATTCATATCTGTCTTATTTCTTGGACCAAACTATTATGTTTGTCTTTGAGAATACTCTTTCACCATGAGCATTCAATTCTGGGAAACTTAAAATAAAACCTATAGTTACTAAGACAGTAAAATACAGTACAGCAAAATATTATCCAACCACATTTGTTCTGCGTTTTCTGTTTTGCTATACTTACAAACATCTTTGTACTAGGAAACGCTTCATATATATATATATATTGTTCACATTTAATGCACCAAAAAGAAAATATTTGTAATGTTTTGCATATTATCTGAAAGAAATGTCTTCTCTTTGTATCCATGAACGTAGCCTAACTGATGCAACATCTTTCACCATGCTCATGCCAACCCTTCTATGTGCTCCTCCTATGTATATCTTGTTGTCTTCTTACCCTCTTTCCCCAAATATGCCAAGGTTTTCATTTTTATTCTGTTGAGTCACACATTCAAAAAATTTTAACTGCAATTTCTCCATCTTCTCTGTTACTACATGGTCATATGTTCATTCCTAACTTGGCCCCTTTAGTCTTTTTTTGGCTCTATATCATCTTCATATTCATTTTCATCTGCACTGCCATTATTCATGACAGGTCCATTTGGAGGATCAGCTCTCTTCATACAACAGATGATCATACTCTACATCTCAACATCTGCATCTGCAGATCTGCAGATCTCAACATCTGCAATTTGGTTTTGGCCCCATTTCTCTCTTACCAAAGATGGTCTGACTCATCTGGTAGTACAAAGAAGTAGCTTTACATACTCAGTTCAGAATTTCCTAATGAAACATCCCGTTTTAATTTAATATTGTGTTTAAGTAGTTGAACTGTCAAGTCTTTATTTATTTGGTATATTTATAGATACTCATTAACATCTCAAGTCATCAGCATCCCATTCAATTCACGGCATGTAAATGCTGATACATTTGGCTCAGAGGCCTCTTCTTTCAGACTTGAGGTGCTTTTACGTCTAAAATTCTTCCATGCCTCCTAATGTTCAGCCACCTATTTGTTCCTCCATCTTGTAGATTGGTATCTTTTTAATTTTATTCCTTTTCCTTTAGATTCTTTGTCTATTCAAGAGCATACTAAATTTTCTTCCGTGCCTGGAATTAATACATTGTTATCTGAATACAGTAAAAATCGCTCATATTCGGCATTCAAATAACCAGCAGTACCAAAACGATGCACTTTTTATTAAAGAGGGGGAAAAAAGGGGAGGTAGAAACGTTCACTTTTAGACACGCGATCATTTCGGTAAATTTTTCATTGCTCTTTTAATGACGTATAAATGCAAATCAAGGACGTGGTGCGACTTAACAGTAGCGAGCGTGATAACAATGCACTCTCACGCCGTGGCCTCTGTGAATAGTAGCTAAAATGAGCCAACCTGCTGTTGCACGATGTATTCCATGAAGCTCAAGCGAAATGTATTTTGGATCAAAGAGAACATGGAGCTGTTGGATAAAATGGTATTAGTAGGAGACAGTTAATGGAAGAATCGTCGCGCGATAAACTTCCGCTTCATAGTTGAAATCGGTTGGGATGTTGCCTATGAATTCGACGTAATTGGTCATCGATTAATATTGTCGTCAGGTACGACAGTTTTAGTGTGTATTTGTTATGAGCTGACAGATAAATATATATTGTTAAGTACGAAAAATAAAATTTTGTATTTCAAATTTTTATATTTAAAAATCCACATGAAATTTTCTCATTTCTGCAAGGAAAAATGTTTATGCAGTATGTTTGCATAACCTATAAAACTATTTTCGAGTTATTCAGTTTTGTTTTGCCCCATAGTTGCCAGATATGAAAGTTTTTTGCTGTATATCAAAACAGTATCCAAACCATTCTCATTCTCCAGAATTGTATTTTAGTCCTTGACGCCCTTACTTTCACTGACTTTAAGTATTTCATTCAGGACTATAACAAAAAAATCTATCTCCCCACTTTATTCCCCTTTCCATTTTAAATGACTTAAGTTTTCTTTATACAGTCTTCATTACTTCATATATTCACCTGATGGCTTGGTTCATCTTCTTTGGGATTGTACTAGGGAGCCATATATTTCTGTCAGTAATACCCAGTTGAATGCTGATGAAAACAAAAAAAGCAAGTTGAAAGAAACTTCACTGCCCAAATTCAGGGAAAAAGAACAATGTATGTAATTTGTATCATACACAACAAAAATTTTTGAGATAAAGAATATACTTTGGAAGAAGTACCTAGTATCTAGTGCACTATATAAAGTTAAATGTATCTCTAGTAGAGTTATTAATTTTTAAAAGCCTATATGCAGTCATAAATTCTCAAAGGAATTCTGTCAGGAAAGTTTCTTGGCTAGTTCAATACTTGATTCCCAGAATTTCTCAAGAATTTCATAACCTTAGAAACATAACAGGTCCAAGGGAAAAACAGCTCATCAGGACATACTTTCTGCACATCTTCATTCTTTCACAGGGGACACAGAACCAATATCATTATAAGAAAAATGCCCTCAGACATCTTTGCTGAAAGTTTGGCTGATAAACATTCTTCTGGGAGAATTTTCTTTGTACACTTGCTGTATTCTTTTAGGGATTTATTAGACAAAGTGTCTCTACATCAATTTTCTGGCTCAGTTTAATCATTCTTTTATTTGTACTATCTTTAGAGATCTTGATATTTGCCCCACTTTTGAGTGGGGTATCTTAATACCCTTCACCTAAGTTCCTTCTGCTAGCCAAAACTATTGTTATAGTGGTCCATTTTGCTTTTGTGCATCTTCTTTTGTTTCTCTCTTCCACAGCACCCTGTTCTCTTGAAACTAATTGACCCAATTTCAACTTCAGTGTGCTGTCTATTAGAAACATTGTTTAATTATCAGTATTGTCACCATTCTAAACAAAACTGGTGCATTGCAAAGATGGATGTAATAATGGCATAGTTGTAACTGTTGAATAGATTGAGAGAGAAAATGCGAAAGATAAACGTAAAATCAAAGGCGAGGTGATACGAAAAAATAAGTTTCATGGCTTGCTTATATTAATTTGCACAAAAGTATACTTATATTTACAAATTAGCAGCTTTGATAACTGGTAGAATAAGGTGATAATACAAAACCAGGAGGATTTAACACATTTAGGTCAAATATACAAGTTCTCAGGATATGTGAGCTAACTGCTACATTATGTTGCCAAATGATAATGGAGTAATTGATAGGGAGTGTAGAGAAAAATTACCTATCCTCTACTTTGGGAAAGAATAATGTGACATAAACAACAGAATATCAATTTCAACTCAGAATACAGCACTGTAATGAAAAATGCATACAAAATTTCCTTTCACATAATAACCTAAGTCATGTTAAAGGAGGCTAGATGACATAATAACACTGTTGCATTCTATGACATCCAAAAATAAGAATTTAGCCCTACAGGGTTTAAATAATTTACATGGATCTCGTTTGACTTAAAAGACGAGTGGAAATTTATTAAATGCACTAAAATTGTAATTCATTAAATTACATTGTAAATTTATTGAATTATTACAGGTTACTAAAGAGACTGACAATTACTACATATCTGATGTAAGTGACTTCCACATGTTGTTGAACTGGTTTCTCAGAGCAGGAGAAGATGTGACATGAATAGGCCCAACCTGCTTGCAAGTCTATCTCAAACTGAACTAATTGTATGTATTCCCCACATTCACTTTTAATTGCTGCATAGTGTTCCACTGCAGAACTCCAAACCACCAATTAGATTAAAGCATAAAATTGTTTGTTTGTAGAAAAACTCTATATCACGCTAGCAACAGACATCTCACTTAATGGACAAGTTTCTCCCAGTATCATCACTTCAAATAAATAATGTTGCTGACATCAATCACAATTTTGACATAGAGCTATATCTGTAGTGTCGCTCTTCCATATCCTTCCTCCATATCTATAGTGTTGCTCATTTCAAATAATCATTTATATCAGTCACAGAATTTTTTAATATTTATTATCATAACTTTTGCATCAGTACGCAGTGACATTCCATTTCTGTTTTATAGCTCATGATGAAGACTAACAAAATTTCAAATTGACGTAAAATATCATATAGCTAGAGTATTGCTTTTGAATCTTCATTACACTATATATAACTATATTGTTAGATCTGTTCACAGGGCTACAAATAAACAAAAGCTTTATATATGAATACATTTGTGTAAAATAATCTTTAAAAATATACATAATATAAATAGAAAATAATTTTTCTAGGATCGTATTTTGGTGGGAGAAAATGGTAGTACAAAAATCAGAAAATGCAGATACACCCAAGAGTCTGAATAATGCAATGTCACATTATTCTGCTGGATAGCGTAGACATACTGTTATTCTGCCACAAATTTTACATATAACTGTTCGCATGAAACGTGATATAAATAAAAACAACTTAATCTCTTGGCTTAAGTGGTGCTGAATATTAAACATATTTGATGATTAATTTTTCACTATTACATAACTTGGGGCAGATAAAATGCAGTTGTTCATTGTTTACTTAACTGAAATGTTTTTTAGAAATCATTAATATTGAGTTGAAAACTTACAATTTATTTAATAATCATAGCACTAAAAAAGATATTGCAACGAAATTTGAAGCAAATTTTTATCCTTTTGTGAGAAATGTGATATAACATGTACTGGAAGTGACAAAGTGATCATTTGAACCTGGCACACCATATTTTGAAGTATTGCCAGTTTGCTCACTGTCAGTAATCTTTGCTTTCAAGGCATTTATGGTGCATGGCTTGTTGCAGTAAACTCTCCCTTTCAGATATCGAGAGGTGTCAGATCAAGTGAGAGCATTGGCCAAAGTACCTGATTCCTGTGAAAGTTGGGCAGAGACTTTTTGGAAGCACCAATAGATAGTCCTTCACATTCTGGGTTGTTTCATCAAATATTGTGGACAATCTTCTATACAAATCATCCAGCAAAGTTCCCTTGGTTTCCAATTTCTTCAACAATGCCCAAATGCTGAGCTTATTTGACTGATGTCATCCTCCAAATCTCTCGTTGGCATGACTTTATTGATTTTGTTTTTTGGTTTTGTTTTTGATAAACAATCTTTCTTCCAGAGTATAGTGATACATTTTCCATATAACCTGTGTGAACTATCAAACAACAACCATATTGTATAGACAGCGGTATTTCATTTCCAACACAATGTAGGTACTCCCAGTTCAAATTTCTTTGCAATATCTTCATTAGTGTTAAAATTATTAAAGAAATGCCTGGTTTGGTATCGAATGCAACATCTGATATTTTCTTCAATTTAGCAAACAGTTGTGCTATTTAAATGTAAATTGAAACTAGCACAGTGAAGCTAATCATATTAATTGATATCATTGTATGATTCAGTTGAACTATACACTCTTAAAGCTTCACTTACTTTCATAAATGTATGGAACATAGTTGTGCTATGTTTGGGCAATCAATGGTTAATAAGGTGACCTACTTTATGAGAGATTCACAAAAGAATATTTTTGCAGCTTACCTATCAAATTTGTTGTTTGCACAGTAATATAAACCATATACATATTTGTGCTTGAAGGGTTAAGTCAGGTTAACAGAAATGGCATAATTTTGAGTAAAGTATAAAACACTTTGTAAGTATGTGATTAAATTAGTTTTTGAAACATGGGTGAAATGTGCATTACTTATGAGGTATTGAAAAGTGTTTTTATCATGAAAACACTGATTCTGAAAAGTTATGATGCAAGAATTTTTGTTGGTATCAAGTTCTATTTTGTTGAGTGAGAAAATGAACATACACTGGCAAATTATTTCATTCTTTCACTTTCTTTTTAAGAATATAAATGCATAATATTAAACAATAGTAATGCTATATGACCTAGTAATGGTAACTTTTTATAATACTAAATCATCAAAGACAACTGTTTTTATGGTAGTTCTTGCCAAATCTTTTCTAGAATTCTCCATTGATTAATGTGTTCAGGGCCTGCTGGAAGCTTCCAGAGCAATGTAGAGAGTAGCAAAGATGATATGTCAGAGTAAGTAAGCATCTGGTTGAATCCTTACTAAAAACTTCTTTCCATTTGCTATTTCCTGTTTACCACAAACATTAAGAGGGATGGATGCATTTTTTCTAAATCTTTAAGACATTAGACTTTTGCCTGAGTAGGAGTGAAGGTAGAATTATTTAGTTGTAAAGTTTGTAAGTTTATTGTGATTAAAAAAAGAACAAATTGTATATATATATCAGTGCCAAGCTAACACTGTTAAGTGTTTCTGGCATAACAGTTTTGTTTTCCCTTTCATTTACAAGGGAACTTTAATTCTACTACTAAATTTGAAATGTATCATTAAATGGAAATAATCAGATGTAAACCGAAAATCAACAAAGAATGATTCAGTCTGTCTGAAGAGCTTATAAATACATTGTACTTCTTAATTTTAGAAAATTTGTACATAACAATGATAATGTCCACTTATTGTTATAACTAAGTGATGTTTATGAGAAAGTGTTACCTGCATTGTTGATTTATATTCATTAGATCATTGAGAGCTCAGTACATTATTAAAAAGCATTTAGACAATGTGAACTGTTTGAATTGTTCTTCTCTATTTGCATCTCCTCTTCCTATACTGTATTTTCTCTAACTTCTATCTTGACATAAAGTAATACGAAGGTGCGGTGCAATCCTCAGATTGGTTAAATAAAATTTAGTGCTACAAACAGTTGATGCAAGTATTTAATTGTTAACTCTGCTTTATAATTACAAACATCATTAATAAATATTTTGCATGATAAATAACCTTGTTGCCACTTTTCATCGAATCTCCTTAACAGTGTTTCACAAGATTAGATTGATAAGTCTGGTAAAAAATTGGTCCAGTGAGATTGCAGTTTTTTATTATCCCATAAAAAATAATTTGAACTGTACATAATGTTGTTTACACCACAGATAACTTCATTTAATGAAAATTTTTCCCCCAAGCCACACTGAAGTTAGGAATGAGAAATCATTTTGAGGAATATGGTGGGGTTGGGAATTATTTCAAAGCCCAACTGATGCACCATTGCCATCACAAAGGCTGCAATAGGATCATTGTCCAGGTGGAGGAGGTTTTTGCTCACCAATTTGGTTGGTTCTGTTTTAATTCACTATACAAACGGTGCAATAACATTGCATAATAACAGTCAGTCACCATTTTAACCTTTTCCATATAGTCAACCATTATGATACCCTGTGAGCCCCCCCTACCCCAAAGGGTTGCATAATTTTTCCAGTCCGCGTAAATTTTTAAGTATTTTCGATGCAGTTTCACCTTCGCCACTGTTTTCACTGCCGTTTTTTTTTTTTTCTCCGGGGTTTAGTGGTGGACCCAAGTTTCGTATACAGTCACAAAACGACACCAGAAGTCATTCGGATTATACTGCAACTTTTCCAAACGCGATTTTGAAACGTCCTTTCTTGAGCGGTTTCGGTTCGGAGTCAATCGCGCACCTATTGCCCACTCAGCGTCTTCATGGAGCATATTATGTATCTGTTCATATGAGATGCTTATAATCTCATGAATCTTAATGCGACTGTCTTCTATCACAATTGCAAAAATGTTATCAACTATTTGTTTTTGTTTTTTTTTCAGAAGAAACCTCAATCGGGCGTTTGGAACATGCAGCATCTACCGTGCTCGTACGGCCACGTTTAAATTCTCTTATTCAGCAATAAATGATCGTGAGTGATGGTACAGAGTCCCCATGGCCTCTCTTATCTAATTTATTATCTGGGCTGCAGTTCACTTGTTTTTAATAAAAATGTTTTATCACTACATGATATTCGTCTTTATCCATTTCTACCAAACGTTTACACTGATCCCTGCCAACAAACAGCATTTACCAACATTCATGCCGCTTAACAAAATATCCTGCCATTTCGTTGAAATTTACTAATCTTATCAATCTGTACTCGTACAATATCAACTCATACCTCTTTGCAATGAGACTGATATAGAGAGCCTATGAGAGGAAATATTTGCCTATATTTGGTGCTTGTGCTATGTGTTTGATATTTTAGCAGAATATGTATCTTTTCAGAATTTAATACACTAACAAATAAATAGCTTTAAAATTTTGTGTATGTTTTATTTAAAACTCCTATTTATTTCCTTGCGATAACAATGCAAATAAAGACTGATAAAGGCAAAGAGGGACAAAAATAAGAAACTGTTTTATGAATGAGTTTTTAGATGTTGTCAGGGCTATTCTTTATCTTGGGCTTCCGCATCTCTCATGTGCAATTTTTTGCCTGTCATTTCCTATCTTTGTATTTCGGAGCAAAAAAGTCGGTCCTGGTGGTGTAGTGATAACCATACTTGCCTTCTAAACCCAAGATCGCGGGTTCAAACCCGGCCAGGACCATTGGCTTTTTTTTTCGGGCCTAAAAATCCCAAGTATGGCTTTCGTGGGTCCCGTGTCATACATTTACGGCACGTAAAAGAACCTTAAGCCTGAAAGAAGAGGCCTCTGAGCAAAATTTGTCGGCCGTTTCACGCCCTGAATAGAATGGGACGCCACTGATGAACTCAGATGTTAAAAAGCGTTCGTAAATAAACCAAATCAACAACAGGAGGCCCCCCCCTCCCAAAAAAAACTCCGTAACCGTTGTGCAGATTCGTCGTTTGACACATTTTCTGAATGCTGGAAATGAGCACATTGCCTTATTTCACTTAAAATACAGTGTATAACAGGGATGGCTTAAATTTAAAATTTGCCGGTCTAAAAAAATCTAGAAAATGTGCCATTTTTAAAGGTCAAAATTTCAACGTCAATTTCCGATTTTATGTCCATTTTTACATAGAAGGTAGTAATATATATTCCGAGTACCCTAACGCGATTCTAATGTTTGGCACATGTTCGCAATGTTGGGAAATAGTTTTATATATACAGAGCATATCGCTTTCATTTGCTCTACATTATTATGTGTTAAAGGGTGGCTTGAATTTTCAAAATTGCCATTTTTGAGGTCAAATTTTTTATTGTCGAATTCTGGCATTTTATGGCCATTTCTACTCAGCGGGTCGCTAGTTGCTATCCCAGTGTATTTTATGGGGCAATCGAGGCATACTTGTGGGCATGGAACAGTTTCGTAATAAAATTATTCTCCCGCAAGCCCCCCAAAGACAGCTTTTCAGATCTACTTTGCTGAATCTCTCCACAACAGTAAGGCTAATTCCTAAGTTCGGCACATTTTCAGAATGCCTTGAACGAATTATTTATACAGAGCATATTGACTTCATTTTCTTTACATTACTGTGTATTTTACGCAGGCTTGAATTTTCAAAATTGCCATTTTTTGGAGGTCAAACTTCTTTTTGTCGAATTCTGGCTATTTATTACCATTTCTACGTAGAGGGTCGCTAGCTGTGTTCCCAATAAAATGTTTAGGACAATCGAGCCATATTTGTAATGATGGAACAGTTTCAAAATTAAATCTTTCTCCTGCAAGCCCCAAAAATACAAAATTTTGGAACCTACTTTCTCTCCAACCCTAAGGCAGGTTCTAGTGTTCAGCAGTTTGTCCTAATGCTGGGGCGAGTTCTATATGCAAGACACATATTTTTTTCAATATTTTACGGATGCTTGTATTTTCAAAATTGCCGGTCTAAAAACTTGTCATTCTCAGCAACCATGAGGTAGATTCCCATGTTCGACACATTCTAGGAAATCTGGAAACGAGTTCTTTATGAATTGCATATCGCTTACTTTACTTTACTTTACTTTACTGTGTTTAGGGAATCTTGAATTTTCAAAATTGCCTATCTAAATAAAGACTTGCCATTTTTTGGAGATATAAAGGATTTTACAGATAATTTCAACAGATGGTGAGAGCAGGTTCATACAACTACATAAAAATTCCTTTCAAAGTGATTGATTTATTTATGGACGCTCTTTAACATCTTAGGTCATCAGCGGCTTTCAAAGTGCTCCCAATTACTTATCAAAGGAGGTAATATTTAAAAAAATGACTTACGATTTTAAATTAACAGAAAATATAACAATTACACCTTCTCCATCCATCTTAAGGATTGGAGGGCCTAGGAAGCTGTTTTATGAAAGTACCGTGCAACCAGTTTTGTTTTGCTTATCATTAGCCGGTTAGCCGGGTCTCAGTGATTAGAGAGAGTGTAAAACAATAAAACAAAACAATCATACAACAATGCCAAACCAAGTGAAGAGTCGTTACCTACCAAATTATCAAATGAGGTGCTGAAATAGCCCGCCTTCATTCTCCAAACATTTTGGGCATCTCTTAAGGAAATTATTCATCACTGGATGTAGTTCATTTTGAGAAATCCGAACAATTACCTGACGAATATTGTCTTTGAGTTCTTGTATGGTGTGCGGGTTCGTCTTGTAAATAACACCAGGGATAATAATCGCAAACTGTTAAATCGGGAGAATACAAATCCCTACTAATAACTTTCTCTTATGGAAATACATTGTGAATTGCTCTTATGGAATTATTTGTAGTGTGAGCAGTGGCAGAGTCCTGTTGAAAAAATGCATGATCAAGCCCCATGTCGGTTAATTTTATGAAAAGGGGGGTTAGTGTGATATTTACAAAGGAATCAACTGTATACTAAAAAAAAAAAGTTGATCGTATGATTCTTTCACCATTGATGACGCATGATACACCCACTTTTACATCATGAAGGGGTACTTTATGTGCGAAGTGAGGTTAAGTACTCCAGTAACGATTGTCTTGAGTACACACATAACCATGGAGGAGAACCAGGCCTCGTCCAAGAAGAATATTAAATGTGGGTCTATTTGTCCATTGTACACATTTTTCACAATCAAGCAATTAATATTTGAATAACTTTCTCCACAAAAACAGTAAAATAAAAAATATAAGTTAATTGCTCTCTCTTTCTAAAAATGTGTCAATATTTTTATGTTCTATCAAGAATAAATTCCATAAAAAAATTAATCACATTATATTTGGAACCCGTGAGTGTCCGGTTATAGTTATTCGGAGCTTAGTGAAAAGTGAGCAGTAGTACCTAGTAAGACTTGAGAGTGTTATGCTTGTGATAACTATTAACGTGCAAGACAGATATAAGTACTCAACTTCTAGATATGATATTTTTTATATACCATTTACTTTGGATAACACAAATCTGAAAATCATATTTATTTGTCTGAATACTTTCTAAATTTTCCATATTTTTATTTTTCCTTGTGTTCATGGGGGAATTTAAAATGTGCATAAAACAGATTTTCTTTTTGTATAATAATGACTATGCTTCACAAATCATATGTTTGATAAGATACGATCTTTAAATTAAGGAGCTATTGTTATTGCTTGGTTGCTAGTGGCCATTGGGGATGCTGATATTTATAATTTTTTTCCTAGCTTCCCAATAAAGAGCTTTCAAATTATTTTTCATTTCTTTGTTGCTATCAAGTTGGCTACATTTCAATATGTGCTCTTTGCACAGTATAGTATTCACGTTCTTACTTAAAGGCAGTAGCTATCCTTAATCAAGGCAACTGAAAATGTCAAAATTATTAAAATAAAGATTTGTTTATTATTATTTTTTGCAGATATTTTACCTTCAAAATGTTAGCTTTAAAATTATATATTACACTTATGGTAAATGGTTCTACAATTTAGATTAAAAAATATAGTAATTTTAAAAAAAAATGCAAAAATAAATAAATAAAAATTGAACTGCTCAGAGTGCTTCATTAGTTACTTATGCCCTTCTTTCATAAAGTGATGTATTATAACTGAAAACATTTATTCCTACACCTACTAGATGTCTCCCGGGCTCTTCACTTCTTCCATCTGTCTACTCTTAACATTACATCAAGATATACTTTGTAGGTTTTAATAATGCTAAATTACTTTAAGAAAAAACTGTTCAATATATTCAACGGATTGTTCTGTGAAATACCTTAAAATTAATTTTGTAAAGTGTAAATTGTAGTGAATGAATAAATAAACCGATAAACATGTGCATATTGATACTACTACTGCAGTACTCAGACTTACAATCAGTAAAAGCTATTAACTTTACAATTTTAACTAATTTCAGTGCGAAGGTTATGCCTGTTTAACTAAACACAGTTCTTTAATGTTTGGTTTCAACTGACTTAATTTTAATTTTAAATCGGGATCATCATTCAACTTATTTGTTACTTGTTTTTTATGTAAATTAGAGAAGAAAATCCACCTTCACGGAGGTGGGAAGTCACAAACACCAAAGAGCTTTTACAGCTTTTTCTGAGACCATTGGATATTAGTTTTTTCTTGCCAGCTAGAAGTCTGTTAAATCCATCTTCTTGATAGTTTACCTGAGACTTCCGTAATCAATTCGTCTTTCTCGGAAGGAATTAAGGTTTTTGGTAAGGTGTCAGCAGTAGAAGATGGGTCTCTAATACAAAATTCTGAATTCAGGTTTTCAGAGAAGTATACATTGAGATAAGGCTTCCAAGATGCTCCTTAACATTCACTGCCATTTCACAATGAAGAGGAATCATTTAAGAAAGATCTGTTTCCAATATTGGTTTCTGTTATCATAAAGGTCGGTTTTTTTAAGAGCCGCAATTTATCCTATACCAAGAATGTGGAAATAAGCGCACCCTGCAAACTTTGTTCAGATGTTTGAGGTGGCAAAATATATCTGCCAAGTGAGCCAACCCGGCAAGCAACAGTCCATCAGTGAACTATTGAAATCTGAGGATGAGTCGTACCGAAAGGTCTGCACTTCTGAACAAGTTCAAACAGACGGCTCAATGTATTTCCCCTCGACAATCACCTACCTTCAGTGTGTGAAGTAAAAGGGAATCAAGTTCAGCACCCATTTCATTACACAAAATGTAAAATAATCATGAATTCATAGCTCTGAACTTAATGAATTTGATAACTTTTACGCTTTTATTTAAAACTGTCTTCTCATTCTGACGCAAACTACACACAGATCCGACAATTTAACAAATAAAATCTCGCATTCATTAACAATAATGTAATTCCACTGCATTCTTAACTGTAAATGCGTCTCGCAGCTAAACAAACGGCAAAATGTATTCTATTGTTGTCTGATCAAATATATTCGAATTGAACTGTCATTGTTGTAGGATTAAAATTGAACTTCCGTATTTTTTTTGTACAGTATCATACAAAAGTTTTTTTTTTATGATATACAAATCATAACCTATTGTTTCCGTTTAATAGTAGAGCTGTCAAATATTTGTTGTTTACATAATAAATGTTAATATATATTATTTGCCAAAATTTTTAGGTACCACCCGGCAGTAGTTCACGTACCAACATGGTATGTACCACGTTGGGAACCATTGTGCTACAAGAACCATACTGCAGACAATTTCAGGTATTCCTCATATAGTATCTAACGCTAATTCAATTACAAATTTATGTAATCTAACTGAAACATATGAAAATTTATTAAAAGGGCACAGAAATTATTCAATAAATTATAATTATGCGTAATAAATTATAAAATGAGAAACAAATAATATTATGAGCCGTGACGTCGCTGCAACCTAGCAACACGAAAGCAATCATAGTTGGACCAGACACCATATTAATAGAAAAAAAGTAAACATCTACTATTACGTACAGTATAATAGTAGGTCCTGACTGTACCCTGAAAGTTAGTAAAAAAATGCGTAAGTTCTTAAAAAAAAGTTATAACATTGGGACTTTTCGTGTTATAGAGACATTTTTTCCCCCATTCTGTGTTGATATTGGAAGCCATGCAAATGCAAATGTGTGTTTGCACCATTAATTAAACAGTTGAGTTTTGAGTAATGATGTTCAACTATTCAAAGTGTTAACTTTGTATATAAGTTACAAGGTAAACCGCTTTTTAGCGTTTAAAGTTATTAAAAGCAAGAATATCTTTAAAAAAAAAATGTTAGCAAACTAAAGCCTAAAGTAGTGTGTGAGCCACATAGTAGTTGTAGTATATTGATCCAGTTGATCGCTGTAGTACATAGTTGTAAAATTGATGTTGGACACGTGTTAATAAAACACTGAACTTTATACAAGAATAGCAAAAGTACAAGTAAAAAGCATAATACAATTACGTGTATTATTTTTTCCCCTCTTTTTGTATAATGGCTTAATAACAGCTATTTTGAGGTAAGCAGGAAAAAGGCTACTGCTGAAGGATTCGTTGTAAAGGTATGTTAATGGTAGAGAAATTATATGTGCACATTTTTTAATGAGGAAGTCAGGTGTGTCATCTATTCCTGCTAAACATTTGGTTTTAGTTGCTTTATTATTTGCAGTATTTCCACTTCATTTGTTTGGACAAGGTACATTGAATCTTTAATTATGCTACTGACTTCACAAGTAGGCAAGCATGTATTTTTTGCTTGTTTGCTATTTTTATTAGGTTTTCTGCCATGTTGACAAAGTAATTGTTGAAACTATTTGCTACTTCATTTGGGTGCGAGATGTATTATGAATTCTCATCAGAGTTATGTTTGCAACATGGGATAAATTACCTGTTGTTTCTCTTTTAATTACATTCCATGTGGATTTTGATTGCTTTATCATAGTCTGCATCTTGCTTCTCTTATGACTCTACATAGGATTGTTTTACATTTTATGCAGTAGTCTTTTATTTTAGGACTGAAAGGATATAGTACATAAGCGACGTTTTGTTTTGCATGATTTCTTTATCCCTGGTGTAATCCAATGCTTACTATTTTTATTAGGGTTTTTCCTGATGATTTTCATGGGGAAGCCATGTTTAGATAATAATGAAAAGTTCGTAAGAATAATTCATATTTGCTTGACACATTATTACCATTGTAAATTTCTTCCTAGGGCTCTATTAAGTAAAGGAATGAAATAGTGGACGTTTTGGTCATTAAGTATTCTTTCCTTGTGACCTCTGAAGCTCTGAAGAATAAAATTTCAAAGTTATTAATCTGCCCTTTCTCTGTTGAATGAATGAATGCTTTATTTTGCATGTTTATTTTACATTACCTTTTACAATTGGTACAACTGTTCTTAGAGTGCTTGTTCTTTTAGGGTGTTATATAATTAACACCCTGATTGTGTGTGCTGTATGAGTAATAGATCCTTCTTTCCTTTACCTGTACATTTTTTATAGTCTTTCCACCATTTCTTTAGTTCCTATATTATCTCCATAGATATCTTCTTCCTTTACTTTAATCACTTTCTTCCACCAGCTCTTCCTAATTCAACCAGTGCCACCTGTTTTGGAGCAGCCCTCGGTAAACCTAAGATATTTTCAAAATGTTCTGTGAGTATGATTAATATACTCCCACCCTTTCTCCGTGCCCCAAATTTCAACCCCTTACATCATTTTCGATTCAACTGTAGCTGAATAAATTCTCTCGAACCATGCTACACTCATACTAGTATCTTCTTTAAACAGGTTCTTATAATATTAATAGTTATTTTCTCTTTCTAGTACATTCTTTCCCTGTTCTGCCCATCTTCCATTATTATTTAGCCTTATGCCTAAATAATGCAATCTCTTTACTACTTCTGTTTCTTGTCCCTCAAGCCATTATTTCTTGTCTCTTTTGAGCTTACTGCCTTTATTGCATACTGTAATTTTCAATTTATTTATTTTTAAAGATTCTATTGCTTAGTTTAGTCCTGTACTTGTTATTGCTATTTCTGCTAAATCATCTGCAAACAGCAATCCTGGAATATCTTTATTATTAATTATTGGGCAATGTGTACACTCCTTTGCTATTTCCTGTAATATGTCATCAATAAAAAGACTGAATTAAATTGGGCTTGGTTTGCACCTTTATCATTGGGTATGCATTCTGTTTCTTTATTTTCTGTATATCCAACACAAAACATATTCCCCCTATTCCACATCTGTAATAACCATTCTACTTACCCCCTTTTCCCTCAACTTGGTACAGCCCTTTCTCTGTTAGGTATTATGTTGAAATATATAAAATTTTTTAGACTACAGCTCGATTTATGGCTGCCATTTTTGAACTGTTAACAGTTGTTATGCTTATAACACAAGGGTAAGATGTTAATAACTTGTTAACTTTTAAAATCTATTGATGGAACTTAGTATTCTGTATACCTTCTTGTGATAACTTTCCTCTGTTTTAGCAGCCCAGCATACCACGTGGATACATACTGAGAAGAAAGCGACAACCATATCCCCACACACATGTTGCTCTCTTCACTTGCCAGAGGCTGCTGTTTTGAAAGAACCAGATTAAAGAATGATCTAAATTGGTAAGTTGTCAAATTTGTGAAAACCAGCAAAACTCTTTATTGCCAATTCTTTCCAAAATTACCCACCATCATTCCTGTTGGAACCGACTGAATGGCACTTAGCAGATATTTGTTTTTTCTTAAATTGTGTAGCCAGCTGAAAGCTGTGGTATTAAATGTCTTTAGATGCTTGTGTGAAATGTTTAAGAAGAAATTATAAGGGGAACTAATTTTATATGAAGTATACAAAAGATAAAGTAAAAGAGAATCTGTAGAATATAAAAGACTTAAGAGAAGTATGAAAGCTCAATGCTATTTCATTTATTTACAGATAACATGGTGCAGGAGAGAGGAAAAAAATAATTCACCTCTTCTTTCAGTAAACAATAAAGTGTTACCAGTTTTAGAAGATTTAACCGTTTAGGTGTGAAATTTATTTAGTAGCAAGTGAACATATAAAAAAAGAAACATACTAGCCAAAGGATTTTTTTTTTTATTTATTTATTTATTTATGGACGCTCTTTAACATCTCAGGTCATCAACGTCCCATTCAACTCAGGGTGTGAAACGGCCGACAAATTTTACTCAGAGGCCTCTCTTTCAGGCCCTGAGGTTCTTTTTCGTGTTATAAATGTATGACACGGGACCCACGGCTTTACTTCCCTTCTGAAGGAAGCCATACTTCTTTTACACCCGAAAAAATCCATCAGTTCTGGCCAGGTATGAACACATGATCTTGGGTGTAGGAGGCAAGTATGGTAACCACTACAACACCAGGGCCGACCTAGCCAAAGGAAAATTGGATATTAAAGCAGTAAGATCTTATTTATAAAATATGCCAGAAATAAGAATTGCAAAACTGGAGACAATATACCATGTGAACCATCTAAAACGTGCACCCCAAATATTTCTGAAATGGGAGTTCTATTAATGTGCTGCTTTCACAGAATTGAAGTTAGAGAAGAGCTCACAATTGCATCCCTTGCACAGATGTTAATAATTATTAGAATGTGTATTTATTGAAAAAAATTCCATTTTGGCAAATGGAACAATGCATATTGACATCAAGAAAACAAAATTAGAGGTAATTGGAATGCCAATGATGTTTTTGCACGATTCTAGTGCAAGTAGTGTACAAACTGTTGTAATATGAAAATTTTAAATATCAATAGTTGTCAGCTCTACTTAACTGCTTAGTCACTAGGCTACGATGTATATTTTGTGTATAGTGTGTTTATTTTGGTGGATTTTTATCTTGTGCAGATGCAGTTGTGGCTGGTATTAGGCGAAAGATTGTAGTTGATTCTTTTTGTATCGTTGAGCCAGGAGTCGTATGTTTTCTCCATGTTTTTTATTTGTGAACTGTCTTTGAGGAATTATTCTTTAGTCACATTTTTAATTAAATGTTTGTTGAATGTAGGTTCAGTGTATAGTTTTGTTTAATTTGGTGTTTTGATTATTTGTCATATTTCATTGATTGTTGAGGAGAGGGGGAATTCATTTGATACTATTGCCTCTAGTACTGATGTAGGATCTGAGAGGATTACTTACTGCCTTGTTAAATACTCATGATCTGTATAAACATATATTATCAAAGTAATACAGTTTTTTTCACACTAACTCCATTCACTTACATAAAATTTGGAACATATGTTTCGGGAGCGATCCCTCCCATCTTCAGCCTGTTGACAAACTGTTGTTAAACGTGGCGGTTGGGTCTCTTGATGTTCTTGTGGCGGCATCTGTTGGTTCTATTAGGAATTTGCTGAGTGCATCCAATGGAGGGAAATCGAAATTCATCAAATTATCCTTATTTTTTGTAATGAAAATGTTTTCCCAAGTGGAAAGTTCTATTGCATTATGAAAAAAACTGTATTACTTTGTTTATATATATACCACTCCATTGTCAACAGCTTCGTAAGTACATTTAATTGATTCATGAGCTGTATTTAAAGTCCTCTGAATGGTGCAAAAAAGGCACAACATAAATCTTATTTTTCTGCTTCTAATGGCAGCTCTGGAATTTCATCCCAATTAATTCCTAGCAGTTTAGTATAGGGCAGATATGGAGCCCCTTATCAAGTTTTCTGCATTGTCCCTTGTTGATCCTGCTATTTGGTTCATTACAAAGTTTACATCTTTTTGACTTGCAAATGCCGAACTTGTGGAGGAGGGCAGCTAGGCAGTGATAGTGGCACAAGCTTCCCATATTTGATCATATTGTTTTTTGTTGAAGATGTTGTAGTTATGACTTTTTGTGTAACATAGCTCCATAAAAAGTGATCTAAGAGTGCGTGGATCAGATTAGGAAGGTGGCCATACAACAGGCCTAGTATGTCCAACCCATATATAATGAAATTTGTCTTTAAATAATTCATGTGCATATCTTGTGAAGCGAGGCAGTGCTCTATCATGGTACCGCATTTTTTCCAAGAGAATAGGTAATTTATTCCTGATAAAATATGTTGTCTTCACTTTAAAGTTTTAATGTGGCATTGTTGGTGAATTCATCATTCAATTTTGAAAGCCAGTTCTCATCCATTTGGAATTTTCACATGCCCAATAATGCATGTTGTGTATGTTAACATGCCCAATGTTAAAAAAGTTGCCTCATTAGAAAATTGTACGTGTGAGCCATTACGTGCAACAGCATTATGTAGCCATTAACGGAACAGCACGTGGAGTTGATCCTGTGATTTACAGTCATGTTTCCAGTTATACAAGTTCCATATTACTTACTGAATACTTCAGATACAAGCTGATAATTTCTCTTGCATTCAACCAATTCAACAGCATGTTAACCTCTTTTTCAAACTGTGCCATATTTCTGAGTGTATGAGAGCTAAACGAACATGTCCAAAGTGTTTATAAGATTTTGGGCGACTATGAAACTGATAGTACTAGAAATTTAGATTATCTTTTCTTTGTAATAATTTCTTTTCAGATTCACAAGCTGTATTAAGTGCTGTTTTGACAAGATTTAATTTTAGAAAAAATGTTTTAACAACATTTTTAAACAAAAATTGCTTAATTTGTGGAGGACTATCTACATATCTGAAAATTATACCATCATTTCATTTAAAATTCTGAAGTGGATCTCCCAACCTGGAGTCCCACAATAGGCCCCACTTAAGTTTTGCCCGTGTTACTATTATGAAGGCCTCTTTTTGTAATAAGTTTAGAAAAGTCAACCTTTGGTTTTATCGATCCATTTAAGAGATATTGGCTTGTAATACTTTATATGGGTCACCTTGTACAGAAGTTTTTCTTTCATATGAATAAACCTTGCCATTTACATCTCTTTAAAAGGGTTTACTTTTATTTGTTTTCCCCTACAAGTGAATGATATCGGCAGAGGGAGCACAACTGGCAAAAAGCTGAAAATTTGCTTATCTTTTCACAAAAGATAGAATAGCGATACAGCTTAAAGATATGGGATGAGGCCCTCTAGACTGTAAAATCTTTTTAAATGTAGTTCAATATGGCAAATTTTCACCAAAAAGAAATAAGTTCAAAGGTCCCCAACATTTTGTTATTTTACTATAATGAGTTTGATCAACAAAACTTAAATACCTTGTAATAAAAGTTATATTACTCTTGACAAAACTGTAATTGTTTTCTTGTTACAGATACAACTTGCTGAAGATTGCTGGTAATCAAGTTGACACTACAGTGATATATGAACAATTATGTCCTTAATAAACATCAAAACATTTACGTTACACCCTGGTGAGCCTAAAACATATGAGATGTGTCATACAACTTGTGAATTCTTTTAAATTAACATTTTATTGTAAATTATATTGTAAAGTACATCTCTAAGATGAATTTTAATTTGAATAGGATGTACCTAAAACTGATTTCATAATTTGAGAGCAGTACTGATACAAAGTTTATGCTTATATCTGTGAAAATGGTATGATGATGTAAAAATAGTCCGTATGAAATGCTTTTTATTGGGTCTTTGTTTTGTTTTCCCCCACAAGTGAATCAGATTGGCAGAGGGAGCGCAACTGGCAAATTACTGAAAATTTGCTTACCTTTTCACAAAAGATAAAATTTATTTCTCGTACTCAAGTCATTGGGCTGTAAGGCATGCACTTTGTAGAGATGAACTTTTAGCAATGTTGTAGCAGAATGTGCTGATATATAGCTGACCCGTACTTGTTGTGCTAGCTTTGCTAGAGATTTTTGCAATGATTGTTTTAATCGAACAGTGTTATCATTCTCTGTTAGTACATGACATATGTGTCTTAATTTCTTCTCCAACACTGATTATGTGAAGATTATTATGAGATTGAGTCGAACTAACACTCTTTTGTTCCACTTATTTAAATACGTAGAGCAGCAGGTTTCAAGAACACTTCATTGGCATCGTCAGCCCCATTGTCAACTGATGATGCAAAAGAGTGTTTGTTCCACTAAATCACACAATGTGCAATGTTCAAAATAACAATTTTAGTTACTGATTATGTTGTTTAGAATGTAAGCACTATTTTGCAAACAGTAGATCTGTAATTGGATGAACCCCCAGAAAACATTCTTAGAATTCTCCATTTCCTGAGCAACCGATTCATTTCTTAAAAAGTTAAAGCAAATAAAAATCAGCTGTTCTGTATTAAATCTTTGAACCATGGCAACCAGAGAAATGAAATTCAGTAAGATAGTAATTTCTTACTGTTCCAAATGTAAAACATGCACTTGATATTATCAGTGCTGATACATATCCTTGACAAGTGCATGTGGCAGTAATACCTGACCTACGTGTTAGAAAAACAAAAAAAAGACCCAATATTTAAACAATTTTTAAATGTAATTTATCATACAGCTGTTAGAATATTTTATATTAGAGATGTCTTTGAAAACTTTGTATTTATTTGATATTTTATCAATATATGTATCACTTGTTTTTAATAAATGGAAAAAAAAAATAGCTGAGAAATTTTGTTGTAACACTTTTATATTAAATGCCTTCAGTAGCAATGAAAATTAAAATTTAAAGAAAAATAAAGGCAGAGACAGAAATGTAAGACACAACCTTAAAAGTGGATTTTTAGAAATTAAAAAAAAATAAGGCAAAGATAGGCTAATTTCCCTGGGAACATTGAAAAATGAGACAAAGATAGGCTAATTTCTCTGGGAAAATTGAAAAATGAGGCAAAGATAGGCTAAATTCCCTGTCAATATTGGAAAATGAGGCAAAGATAGGCTAAATTTCCTGGCAAAATGAGAAATTAGGCAAAGATAGGCTAAGATAGGCAAATTAGCCTATCTTTGCCTAAAATTAAATTTTTAGCCTATCTTTGCCTAATTTTCAATTTTCCTGGAAAAATTAGGCAAAGATAGGCTAAATTTCCTGGCAAAATGAGAAATTAGGCAAAGATAGGCTAAGATAGGCAAATCAGCCTATCTTTGCCTAAAATTAAATTTTTAGCCTATCTTTGCCTAATTTTCAATTTTCCTGGAAAAATTAGGCAAAGATAGGCTAAATTTCCTGGCAAAATGAGAAATTAGGCAAAGATAGGCTAAGATAGGCAAATCAGCCTATCTTTGCCTAAAATTAAATTTTTAGCCTATCTTTGCCTAATTTTCAATTTTCCTGGAAAAATTAGGCAAAGATAGGCTAAATTTCCTGGCAAAATGAGAAATTAGGCAAAGATAGGCTAAGATAGGCAAATCAGCCTATCTTTGCCTAAAATTAAATTTTTAGCCTATCTTTGCCTAATTTTCAATTTTCCTGGAAAAATTAGGCAAAGATAGGCTAAATTTCCTGGCAAAATGAGAAATTAGGCAAAGATAGGCTAAGATAGGCAAATTAGCCTATCTTTGCCTAAAATTAAATTTTTAGCCTATCTTTGCCTAATTCTCAATTTTCCTAGAAAAATTAGCCTATCTTTGCCTACAATTAAATTAATAGCCTATCTTTGCCTAATTTTCTGAATTTAGCCTATCTTTGCCTCATTTTCCGAGGGAAATTAGCCTATCTTTGGCCTTTTTCCTGTCATTTCCTTTTGTAATTACAATAAATATGCTGGATAAGGAAGGATCAGATGTTTATTAGGGCTTGCATGGGTATCCTAAAGTATGTTAAGAAGTTTTACTCATATATTAGTACAAAACTTTTGTTTTATTCTTCGTTAAATAAAACAATATCACAGAATCAGAAAAAGATTAAAGAGTGTTACATTTTTAAAATAATTATTATTACGGAACATCTTAATAAATGCAATTATTTAATCCTAAGTAATAAAAAAAGATGCAAAAATTATTAATATAGTTATGAGCAGATATATTTTTTACTGTAGTATATACAATTTCATTCATGCAGCAACATCACTATAGGTATCCAAAAATAAAATGTTACTGTATAAATCAATTTGTAGCATGAATATAATCCAGGTGTTCAGTTCAGCAACCTCAAAAGACTCTCTTCTCATACTCCAAGACCAGGTTCGGCATGGAGACACATGCGTTACCTATTCAGAGATAAAGAAAGGAAAACAGTATTAAGTACAGTATATGCACAACTGCATAAAAATTTTATATTTGAATGCTTACTGAAATGAAGCACACAGATTTATTGCCAAAATGTAAGCAGCACCATAAGTTATGTCCTAGTACACCTTAAGCAAATAAATAACCAGACTCTTGAAGTGTTAATTTTGTCAGCACTCAATTCACATTGGTATATTACCTATGAATGGCCTTAGTGCCTTTAGCCTCATATTCAGCTTTCCATGGTATACATATGCTGATAGCCAAGTATTTAAAGGCTGGTTTCTAGCAATGAGTACCACTGGAAGCTGCATTCCTAACATTGTTTTACTTATTATTTTTTTGCAAGTACAAATAATGTTGAATAAACACATAATAAAATAATCCTCAATTACAAAGGCTTATTTGAATTTTAAGGCATTTAAGCTAACGATTTTTTTGCTTTTTAAAATAAATAGAAAATTAATTATTAATAAATGAAATGAAAGAGTCGTCAAGTTGATTGAAGATGGAGAGGATGTCTCTTCGAAACTGGTCCCACCATATTTAAAAGTAAGTGAAGCATAAGAGTGTGTTAGACGACAGATTAGATAGAATTTACATTTAAAAAGCTTCACTGTGCGAGTTCCAACAGAATTGTTTTAAAAAAATTCTTTTAATTTTTCGAAAGTTCTTAAATGAAATGAAAGCAATTGTTATCTTTTAACATTTTCACTTTAGAACATTTATGGTTTTAAAATAAGCATTATTATTTTATACTTCTGTGTTTGAGCATAAATGCTGCACTATTAAAATATGTGTTGTCCATTAAAATAATATTGCTGTATGCTTCACATTATTTTAATTGCAAAATCTAACACAAAAAAGTAATTCCCAACGAGGGAACATACTTAGATAGTTCTTGTTCGCATAGTCACCTTAGCCCTTAAACCGAACAAATGCATTTATGGTTGTGCCATAATTAAAATGAACTGAAGGTGGCATTCAAACCATCATTAATGAATACTTTTGATGTTTTCCAAAACAAACTAGCAGTTGTTAATTATTTCTTGTCTAAGGATGTACAACATGGTTTATTTGAGATCATCACATAGCTCAATAGCATGATTTACATAACGTAATCAACAAGGGATATATGATACAAATACTATTTCTATGCAGAAATAACCTATGCAAAAATACTACAGGAAATGAAAAAAAAAATTAAAAATATACACCATTCATCAAAACTAAAGCATCTGAAGTAAAATGCAAG
The DNA here is from genome assembly GCA_030762175.1 of Metallyticus violacea. Lineage (NCBI taxonomy): Eukaryota > Metazoa > Arthropoda > Insecta > Mantodea > Metallyticidae > Metallyticus > Metallyticus violacea. Next base: position 18,518,717 of record CM060844.1, read on the forward strand.
ACTAACAAGAACACTCCAAATTTATAATCTGTCCAGAATATAGATATATTGATTAAAGTAGATCCAAAATGTGCAATACTTTGGTCCCTCGACAGGTATTGCTCAAATTAAACAGTTATATATTTTGCTTCATTAGCCTAAAGCTTGACCCTAAAATACAAACAGTACCCATTTTAAAAATTCCCCTTAGGAATGCAAAATTCAATATCAAGGCTTTTATCCCCAAAAAAACTGAAAATATACACTTACAGAAAGGCAATTCTTAAATTTTAAGCTTAAAAAAACCTATATATAACTGAAAATTGATATTCTACAAATATGTCTCAATGGACTTAAATATTACACTGGAAATACAATTGGTGACTCTCTAAGCAGATATGGCCATTAGAATCCAATCAGCATCCAGATTTTTAACCACAAAAGTCCAACAATTTTGAAATTTAAAATGTTGTTAAAATATACAGTAAATTAAAATAAAAGTGGTGTGCCTTGCAGATAAAAGTGGATCCCAGCACTTTGAATATGTGCCAAACATTAAAATTAGCCTTATGGTCACAGAGATATTAACCAAAGTAAGAAGTGAAGGCGTGGATCCCCTTTCGTACATTTACAGCATGAAAAAGAACCTCAAGCCCGAAAGAAGAGGCTCTGAGCAAAATTTGCCAGCCGTTTCACACCCTGAATTGAATGAGACGCTGATGACTTGAGATGTTAAAGAGCGTCCTTAAATAAAAAGAATAAAAAAAACAAATTGTCTGAAAATTGGCCTTTTTTAGGCTTTTCAAGGGATTAACATTTTTTAAAAATTGTAAAAACTTTCAAAAATATGGAACTAACACAGTGAAGCTCACATGAATTAAATTTGTCATCTGACACTCTTCATGCTTCACTAACCTTAAAAATATCTTTGAAGCCAGTTCTGGATATTTTTAAGGTTAGTGAAGCATGAAGAGTGTTATACGACAGATTTAATTAATTTTCAAGGGATGTTTCATGTTCTAAACTGCTAACATGACCTAAAATTATACTGTGATTATGACTAGCAACCATCAGCAGAAATGGTCATCAGAATACATAATTCAATATCAAGATTTTTCCCTCCAAAACAATGGCAAAACTGGCTTGAAATTTAAAGCCACACTAAAATATGCAGTTAACTAAAATAAAATAAAGTGGTGTGCACTACAGATATAGCTGGGGGTCCATTCCGAATATGTGCTGAACATAAAAATTAGCCTTTACAATTGTGAAGATATTTTTACTAGATTAGAAAATTGGCATTTTTGAGGCTCTTCAAGGGATGTTCCATGCTTGGAACTGCACCATATCTAAAAGGAGGGAATATATATTGTTATATTGGGAATACAACTAGCAACCCATTATGCAGAAGTTGCCATAAGAATATACAATTCAACATCGAGATTTTTCATCCCAATAAAATGGCAAGTCTAAGAATGGCTGGCTATTTTGAAAAATTTTGCCTCCCTAAAATACATAGTAAAATAAAATAAAACAAGGTGGTGTGCCCTGAAGATAGAGCTAAGACCCAGCCCTCTAAATATGTTCTGAGCATAAAAATTGCCTGTTGCGAAATTATTCACCAAAGTAAATCTGAAAATTGGCCTTTTTGAAGGTTTTCAAGGGACGTTTCACATTCAAAACTGCTCTAAGTCTACAAATAGGCCTTGATAGATGAATAAACTATACCAGGATAACAACAACGGCTCTCTATGCAGAAATGACCATAAGAATACCAAAACTCTACATTCAGAATTTTCTACCCAAAAAAATAGAAAATCTATAACCCGGCAATTTTTAAATTTAAATGATGATGTGATTAAGGTTTAAAGGGCACAAAACTACAAAGATCATTCGCACCCAAACACACTAATACTGTACCAAGAGTAAAATAAATATATCTACAGTAAGATCAGAGTAAAAAACAAGCAACATGAGCACTTTGAGCAATAAAAATAAAAACCCCATTAACAAATAACAAGGGTAAAATGGGCAACAATAAACAAAAGACTTAATAAAATGCATCAGCAAAAGCTGACAACACAACAGTCTTAAAATTGTCTAAAACGCCATCATAAATAAAATGATATAAAATCACACCTTACTCCAAAAACTACAAACACATATAAAATGGAGCACTGACTCAACAGCAACTACGTCATCTGCAAGCACCTCCTCAATAGAGGAGGACAAACCAGGGACAGTCTAAAAGACAGAGCATTTTAGTAAAATGTGACGCAATGTATAGGGGTGGTCACAACATCCTGGAGCTGGTTCACTATTAAAAAGGTGATGGTGACTAAAAGTGCAATGCCCAATTCGTAAGTGCTCTTCACCGCGGCGAGTGCGCGAGAATTAAAAGTGGCTGATTTAAATTGTCGAAGCTTATTATCTTGGAGTAAACTCCATTCCTCCCGCCAGCACGAGAGAACGACACAACGTAAAAAATGTTTAAAATCCCCCGAGTAAAAACTTTGCTCATATTCAGCAGGGTCTAAAAGCGTAGGATTTAGCTGCGATATCTGCGGCCTCATTACTGGAAGTCCCATATGTACAGGTACCCATAGCAGTGTCATGATGACGCCAGCGTTAACAAGCGTAAACACTGCAACCTGAATTTTCTGTATGAGAGGGTGGTAGTTGTATAGCTGTTTAAATGATAAAGGGCACTCAAAGAGTCAGAACAAATAACACTGTCGCCCAGCCGCTGTTCAGAAAAAAATAAAATCGCACGATAAATTGCATAAAGCTCCGCCATAAAAATAGATGTCGCAGCGTTAAGACCAAACGTAAAACTACCTCAATTAAAAACAAAAAACATCACACACCTGTGTCACATTTCGAGCCATCGGTATAAATAAAATTGCATCCAGCAAATGAAGAGATGATCTCCCTAAAATGACGACGAATAATAAATATAGGTGCTGAGGTTGAAGAAGTTCACACTTGCCTCTGAGTTGCACTATATGCGAAGACAGCATCATTTCCTATCAAATTTTAAGTCAAGGAACCGAACTTCGCCTGCGAAAGCAAGAGCGTCTGGGCCAAGATGGAGAGGTGAACAGTTACAAGCTGTATGTTTTGGTTGATGTTGTTGACATATACATTTATAACTCTCACAAAGAGAAATTAGTTCCATTCAAAATATTACAAAGTCAACACCCATAACTTTCCAGTCAAAATTATCATTCTCAATATTTCAGGTTATTATTTTCTAATAGTTTTTAATATGAATGTTCTTGCCCATTGAAGCTCTACAAACTTTTTCTGTTTGAAAATGATGAAATTAAATATTAACACAAAAGAAAATGTGGTATTCAACATTTATTGTTCCTCACTATACTATAATTTATTGTGCTCCATAACAAATTATTCAAAACAAAAGTTTTACTAACCTTTACCTGTGCCGAGTCAAATGGTAAATTCTGAACACTGAATCTGATGACAGACCTAACAGCAGTAGCTTATTGTAAAGTACCATTGGATTTACTTCTCCTGTAAAAAATAAAATAAGAAAGCATAGAATATGAGTGAAAGAAAGTAAAACAAACCCCCTCCCATATTTTTTAATACTAACCTTCCATTGCTGAGGACAGAAGGTATGGTGATGGTATATCAGAGTATATGAGAAATGCCACAAGTCTCTGAACCATCTTGTTGTCACAATCTTGAAGATGACCCAGGAAATACTGTTGCATTGGTGGTGTTAAATCTACAAAATAATGAAACTATGCTTAAATAATTGCCATTTTTATCAACAGTTGACATAGTAATTTTCATTTCCAATCCCTCATAGTCACTTTTCCTATTTAAAAATTAGAATAGAATGAATATTTCTTTCAATCTTACATTACAAAAAGTATAACAAATGATCAATAAATTTCTTACAATTGAGGCTGGCACAACTTTTCTTGTTCTTTCCCACCCTCTAACTTTAACATTTTTATTACTACATATTGTTTTCCATTTTGGATTCCATACACCCTATCTTCAATCATTTGTTTCCTTGCACTGCATCAAACTATGAAACATACCCTCAGTTTCCCCACACATAACGCACATTTCCATGTTGCTAAATCCTTTAAGATACAACACCCCAGTTTCCATGCTGCATATCTCTCTCTTGCTTATTACAGCTGTCAACAAGCTATCCCAATCTCTCTTTAATATCTTGTACAATCTGAAGGAACTTTTATTCTCAAAACTTGACCATATCTCTTGCTCCTATCTTCTATCCTCCTCCTTACTTTCCTCCAGAAAACTATTGAATTATTTTCTCCCTTCTGCCATACATTGCCCATACTGATCTCTCCCAATGTTTCTTTCAGTCTCTTCCACCAATTATTGTGCAAAACAGTTCCTTAATATTTCATACAAATTTTAATTATATTATCATCTTCTAGTTTGAGATTCCTATACCACTCCTTCAACCATCATTCCTTTCCTATCTGTTCTACCTAATTTGTCAATGCTATTCCTCTTGGCAATATTTTAGTAGTCCCAATAACTCTTTACAAACCATCTTATGTATTTATACATTAATGTATTCAATTTGTTAACACTAACTCCATTTATTTGTTAAAAATTGAACTAGTTTCGGAAGAGGTTTTTTCCAGTCAACAGCAGCCGATGATGGGAGGGACCTCTCCCGAAACTAGTACAATTTTGTGTTAATGTAGACAAGTTGAATACATTAATGTAGAATATATTACCACTCCATTGTCTACAGCTTCGTAAGTACAATTTTACATAATCCTATGTATAACCTAAATTATGTTCACAATCCCAATAATCCATAAATTTCCACTCCATGTAACATAATTGCTTCATACATCTCCAACCAATTTGCATACATTTCTGGTGTTTTAAAAGTTAATTAATAATTTGAAGATTTTCTCCATCCCTTAAATTTTGTATAAAAATAATGTAAAAAAACACATGTAATTCAAATTTCATCATCCTCTTTAATTCAAAGTATTTGTTCAGAAATGTCAGTCAAAAATAAAACCAAAGATGGAAATTTAACATGCTGAACTGCGTCTATGTGTGTTTCTGTAAAAGAGGTTATTACTCTGAGATTGTTTGTTTTGTCATAACACAGTTCTTGGGGCTAGAATGTGGACTTTTCCAGCTGCTGGCCCCCCCCAACTCATATTCACTATTAACACATGCATCTTTAATTGTCAATTGAGCTTCCTGCTGTTCAGTGTATTGCAAATCAGTGCCACTATGTCCTTTAGTAAACCGAGTGTTCAATACTGCATTTTAACTTTTGCAGAAAAAGCCGCTGTCATTCAAGAAGTCCAAAAGAGTTTTAAGAAAAAATTGTATATTGTGAAAGAGTACAGAATAGCAATGGACACTTTGTCAATTTATTTGAAGAATAAGGAGAAAATTTTACAGCAGTATCTCGAGTGAAAATGGAAATTGTTGAAAAAGAGTGAGACAACCAGGAAATCCTGATACTGAGGAATGTGCATTAAAATGGTGTAAGCAGCATGGTACAGAAACATTTCTTTAAGTGGTCCCCTTGTTTGCTCGAAAGCTGAAGAATTTTCTGAAAGTTTAGGTAAAAATGAGTTCAAGGCTAGCAAAGATGGTTAGATGGTTTTAAACAAAGAACATCTATTTTAAATCTGTGTTTGGTTAAATTGCAATTGTGAATCAAAATGCGCAAATTCTAGGAAGAGGATGTTCTGCAAATGATTGAAGAAATGTTGGCTGGAGACATTTTCAACAAGAACAAAACAGATTTGCTGTTTTACGTGTACACCAAAAAACAAAACTTTAGCTTTGAAGGGAGAGTATTGCAGAGGGGGAAAGAACCGTTACCTTCGCTTATGACAGGAAAGTCTGTAAACCCAAAATGTTTTAAAAATGTCAATTCAAAACCAGTAGAGTACAGAAGAAATAAAAAACCTTGGGTGACTTTAAATGGAAAATTTTTTAAGATAGGCTGTTAAACTAGACGAAATATACTGTAAAAAAAATAAATAAATAAATAAAAGTTTTTTAAAACAAAATCTTATGTTTATTAACAAATGCATTGCTCATAACTCTATTCCTCTTATGAACAAAGTAAAGGTTATCTCTTTACCCCCAAACATGATCAAATATCATTAAAAATGTCGAGAATTTTTATAGATGTATTGTCATACCTTTTATCAGGCTTTTTCATTCAAAGACAAATGTCCTTGAAGCAGTGCAAATGTGTCATACAGCATGGTCTACCCGACAAATTGATAACAAATTGTTTTCTAAAGGCAGAATTTATTAAGAGAGAGAGAGAAAGCTGAGCCCTTAGATGAAGAAGATATTTCTTAATTGGGATGAAAGTATAGGCATTACATTTGGTGAACACATCACCTTGGATGAAAATGTGGCAGTGTGTGGGGTGATTTCAGATAAAGCCATTTTAGCAGAAGTTTTGAACAAGAAAGGTGGTGATTCATCTGGTAAAGAGGAGGAGGCACCACTTGAAGCGAAGAGATGCTGTTTCCCTCACCCTCAGAGGTAATTAGTCATCTGTGGGAATTTTGTGGATACATTAAGTGACAAGCTAATGTAAATGCAGTGTCAAAGTTTCACCAGGCCGTAGTGATAAAGATGCACCAAACCATGTAGCAATCATGACTTTCGTTAAACATTTGGAATTTTACCATTAGCTTGCGAGTACATTCTAGCTATACTTTTATTTGCAGTAGACAATTCACAAGTATTCATAAAAAATTTAAATATACACAGCAAAGAAACTAGATACAGGCAGGACACACACAGACCAAGTAACATGTTGCAGGTACTCCAAAAAGATGTTTACTATGTCATAGTGTTATTTAATTCCCTTCCATTATCTATTAAGGAAATGCACACTAGTAAAAATAAGTTCAGGTTAGCATTAAAAGGATGCCTTATCACACACCTTCCATACAGAGGAGGATTTTATACAATCAGAAAATAAGTGTACTAATTTATCTCCAATGAATTAATTAAACTTTGTAAATGTACTAAATGTAAATACTTAAATTACCATTTTGCAAATATTCTAAATGAAAACAATTTAAGTTAGTATTAATATGCATTTTTTCTTAGATGCCATTTTAATGTAAACTATGAATGAATGAATTAATAAATGAATGAATGAATGAATGAATGAATGGATTTATTTCAGCAAATAATTATACATTTAAATACTCATTTTTCCTTGCTGCCTTTGCAACTAATTTCATAACTTCATAATTACATCAATTTGTTAATTATACATTCTTAATTCATTGTTAACAACACCAAAACTAAGGTTTGTGTTATAACCATTTGGTTATATGTATGGTAAAGAACCTCTAAAATAAATTACTAATATTTACCACTGCTTCTGCCCTCAACCTCCTTCCTTATACCTCTTCTCCATTTATCCCTAACTTTTCCTAAAAATTCACACAACTTATTCATTTTGTCTACTGTCATATCTGATAACAATTTAGTTGCCACTATTTCTAGTTATATTTTGTCCCAATTTCCACCTCAAATGCTATACCTTCACCTTTTTACCATTTCACATTCCATTGGACAATGCAACCACTTTCCCACACATAATGCATCCTTTTTTACAATTTATACTTAATCCTTTTAGAAATAATATCCATGCAAAACCTATTCTTTCAAATTGGTCATAAAGTCTATATATTTCTCCCGCCCCCAATTTATTTCAACTACTTTCTATAAATCTAAGGAACTTTTATCCTCTAAGCTAGCCCAGATCTCTTGCCTCTCTGTTTTCTATCCCCTGTCTCACTTCTATCCAAAATCCACAAAGATTATTTTCACCGAATTGCCATACATCTTCCATTCCAATTTCTTCTAATAGTTACCCCACCTTCCCGAGGCAACACTCTCTTCCCAATGCATCTCTTTGATACATAAAATATTCTTTTAGTACATCATTATTGTCTAATTTCCAGCATCTATGCCAATATTTCAAGATTCTTTCCACTATTATTCCTTTCCTTCCTATTCTTCCTAATTCTGCCAAACTTACCTCCCCCCCCATTGGCAAACTTTTTGGTAATCCCAGAACCTCTCCACAAAACATTCTAGTAAACTGCGTAAACTCTACTTCAGTTTATTTTGTAACTATGAAGAGTATGACAATTTCATAAAATGTATGTAATTTCTGACAAATCTACATACTGGACTAACTCTTTTAGAGTTGGCAAAACTCATTATAGGATCCACAAATTGAAGTGATATATGATATGTGAGTTGTTTTTTAGTCATTAAATGTGCTTTAAGAATTTGCACACCTTAACAGATTAATTTTGCAAAACAATCAGATACTTCAAGCTTCTTTGTAAAATTGTAATTAATTTATAGTATAGGGTAAAATGTGTGATCCTTGCATTTTCTCTTGAGTACTATACTTCTTAATGTAAACATAAATACAGTAGCTGTTTGTTCAAATATAGGACAGTTTTTTATTTTATAACCTTAATTATGAATGAATATTGATAAAATGTCTATTTTAGCCCCAACTTTTGCAATTCCTTTAGCTTCAAATTATCCAAGTTCCACTGTAATTTAATTACTAACATGACAATGCTGTCCTCTTTCTCCCACTCTATGTAGCAGTTATCTTGATGCAACTATTGAACTTTGGAACCCATAGAAAAGAGAAACACACAGAATAATTAACATCCCACTCACAGAAATAAGAGTACAAAAAACAGAATATTAATACAACAATGATCAATGCTTTCAAAAAAGTAACAGTAATAAAAAGTATCAATAAATTTAAAAGACAAAATCTATAAGAGAGATTTCCACATTAAAGAACATTAAGGAAAGATGTAAATTCAAAAGTTTCACAGAAAATTAATACAACAATGATCAATGCTTTCAAAAAAGCAACAGTAATAAAAATTATCCATAAATTTAAAAGACAAAATCTATAAGAGAGATTTCCACAATAAAGAACATTAAGGAAAGATGTAAATTCAAAAGTTTCACATTTCATCCAACATACGATAACAAATTTAATAGGATATTCAAAGAACATGGCATAAAGTTAGCCCCAAAGAATAAATATAAGATCAAACATTTACTAGGTTTCACAGTAAAAGACATACCAATAGAACAAAAATCAGGAATATGCAAAATTAAATGTGTCAGTTGTATTTAAAAACACATTGGAAAAACAAGGAGAAATTTAGAAATTTGGAGACAAGAACATTTTAGCAATATTTATTTTAAATTGATTGATAAACTGATTAATAAATCATTAAAAAATTATAAATCAGCAGTCGCAGCTCACTTTTGGATCCATAATCACAAACTTAAACCAGAGGCTAAGCTGCTGAAAGAACTTTACAACTCAACAGAGCTATCTATCTACTTGAGAAAAAATTTCCATCCTGAAAATAGGAAAATTTCATGAATTTTAACGTTCCATCCACTGATGAACACTAAGTATGTTTTGAGGGAAAGCAAACTGATGGTTTTTCAAGTGGGGACTTAGTCCAGATTTGCTTCGTTTGGGCCCTGTGGGGAATCAAAGTATGACATTGCTTTGGATATAGTGATGGTCCACATATTGTCAAGAAATCTTAACCAATCCAACAACAGCATCACTCATGCATTTAATTAAAAAACTGTTGACCTCCAATGCAATTACAGTTCATACATCCACAGAGCAGAGATTGGCAAAGACTTGTTGTGTGCAAAGTATTTCACATTCTGTATGAATCCATGTGATAAGACCCTCTGCTGATGTTATAGCAGCTCAAGAAGTCATACATGTATGGGTGAAAGAAAATCTGAAAGCGCAAGGGGCTCACAGTAATCAGCACAGGTTCTTTGTCAATATATGTGCTGGAGCAGGAGCTTATTGCATAGATCCATGCAGCATGTGAAATACTTTGCATACAATCACAAGTCTTTGACAATGTGACACCATCAATCTACACTCTATAATCACATTGGAACCTATCTTTTGTTAGGTTGGTGGAGGTTTTGTGAAAAAGGAAGAATGCAGATCCACTACCATATTCGAAGCATTGTCATACTCTGATGCTCCACAGCATCCAAGCTATGCAAAGGAATTGGGTCTCCTCTTGAAAATTGATCAGTTTGCTGTCACACACAAAATACTTATCATTCATTGTCACTTTTATTTGGATCACCCTGTATGCACCTATATGCTGTTACCTCTACTTTTGAAATTCATCTCTTCTAATTTTAAGCTTAAATGCTTCTAGAGCCTACCTGACTGCCAAGTATCCAAGAGGAGGCTAATGTTTTGATGAATGGACAGAGCCAAGCCAGGAGAAACCAACATGTTACTAGAAGCACGAACCAACACCTGTGCTGCCAAAAGCTTAAGTTGCCATACCAGTGATGCACTTGCTTCTCCTGCATGCAGACTTACCAAGCACTGAAAATAAGGTCATTTTTATTTTCCTATCAAATCTCAATGAACTCTTTTCTCTCATATTATCAAATATTTCTTGTCTTTGAATATCTTCCAATTTTAGGTTTATTTCTTCCCAGAATCCTCTATTTTGATATTCCCTATTTATCCATAAGTTCCCATGCCTATATGTTGCAAAATTACCTGCTCTTTGAGATACCATTACCCTTTTTACTTATATTTCTCCTTGATATGGAAATATTCTTTAATAATATCCCTCTTCCCAATTTAGTAATTCTATATATGTATTTCATAATACTTATAATAATTTTTATCTTGATTGAATATCTATGTAATTCTAGCTGTGTTACACCATTTGGTGAAGCTAATGGCAAACCTAAGATCTGGTTACAAAAACTTCTATCTTTTATCAACATTTTTCCATCCATCACCCCATATTTCTGCCCCATATAGCTTTTTTGCTTCTATGATGGTTCTGTAAATTCTTCCAAGCTAATTTACTCTTATATCTAGAATTTTTCTTAAACATACCCTTATAATGCTCACAGTTGCTTTTTCTTTAGCTAATGCTATTTTTTTCTGTTCATTCCAACTTAAGTCTTGTCCCTAGGTAATTAAATTTCCTTAATACCTTTATTTCTCTCCCATTTAACTGCTATTTCTCATCCTTTCTCAATTTATAACCCCTTTTAAAAACCATGATCTATGATTTCTTTTCATTTATTTTCAACCCCCATTCACTATAAAAATATTCACTATTTCAATTGCCCTTCTCAATTCTCCACTAGATATAGATCCAATTACTAAATCATTTGTGAAAAGCAATCCTGTTATTTCTTTATTATTTATTTCTGGTAAATGTATCCTTTCTCTTTGAATCTTGTCCCAAATGTCATTCACTAAATGTGCACTAAAGTTCTGGCCATGAAATATGATTTCCGTCGGCAAGTGGCAAGGCCATTACACAGTAACTTCACATCAAGAAAAGTCAATTTGCAATTGCACAGCAGAACAAGGAGCCCATATTTTTTAATTGCACTCTTGTATCTCAGTTACACTATTAGTACTGTAGATTTTAAAATCTGTAGAATTTAAATTAGTGATAAATGTAAAAGAGGAATAAATACAAATTAAAGAGGAGTATTATGTCCTGATATAGGATCAAGTTATCAGGTTATATGAACTACAGAATAAAAATTATATTAAAAAAAAACATTTTATCACTAATACATACCTTGAGAAGGGTAACCCAAATTGGTAAAATGCCAAGTTTATCCTGAGTGACACATTCATACACTAGCATTGTGAGCATTTGAGTTATCTGCAACTCCTCATTTGTGCCTTTGGTTCCCTCTCTCTCCAGGAAATAATGTGCAAAGTTCACCATTGTGGGATCTGAGGAGAATGCACAGATGGACTCTGGCTACAACACAAGACATTAAACAATTAAGATACAGAAGTCATCATGACAGTGTAAAACTGCATTTCAATTTAAATGCATACTTCTGAATAATGTAAGTTCTAAAATTAGGAATAAAAAAACAGAGAAGGAAAACATATAAAGTTAAGTAAACATTAAGATACACATTGCACCAAACACATTTTTTGACATTTTATAATTCTATACATCATCATATGCACAATGAAATGCATTACAGTTATAGTTTTTAATTGCCAGTTTTTACTACTACAGCATTAGAGGCTGTATACAAAAGCTGTTTGATAAGTCTGCAAAAATAAAGAAGACTATTTTGGGGGGGGGGGAAATGCTGTTTTTATTTGTCAATATAATCTACTTTCAAATCTACACACTTATTCCAGTGATTTTCTAATTTGCTTATACCATCAATACACTGAGAATTTTTCAGTTCTGCAAAAATAAATTTGTTTTTTTAACCTATCGATTTGATGTGTATTTGCTTTCCTGCAAACCATTTCTTCATGTTGGGATAAAGGAACTAGGTTGAGCCAAATCAGGAAAGTTGGGGGAAGAGGAAGGATTTCATACCTTAAGTTCAATATTTTTGAGGCTACAATCATAAATTTGTGCGCTGGTTCATTACCATGATGGAATAGGACCTTTTTCTTCACCACCTGAGGATGATTCTTCATTATTGCATTGTTTAATAACTCTAATAACATAGCATAGCATAGCATAATGTTCATTGGTTATGATTTTGCCCTTTTCAATTAAAATTATGCTGAGACAATCCCAAAACTCAGTCACCATCACATATCCTAAAAAGTGGATTGCTTTTGCCTTCTTCATAGCACTTTCTCCAGTTGCAATCCACTGTTTTGACTGCTCTTTATTTCAGACATGTAATGATGGATCCACGTTTCATTAACTGTTACATACCATCTCTGAAACCACTTGGATTTTGTTTAAACATTTCCAAATTCTGGATGGAAGTGACAACCATTCTCTTCTAGTCAATCGTTAGCAAACATGGCACCCACTTTGCCAATAGTTTTTTTCATTAATACAAATGATTGTACAATTATTCTAAGTATTGTATAAAATTACTAAAACTTTAACAAAATAAATGTTTTCTAGCTAGAAAAGAATAAAGGTGGTAACATTCTAACTTCTGAAATATAGCTACTAAAAAGGTAGAGAGAACACTTTAATCAAATTTTGAATTGTATGCCCCTAGAGCTAGAAGAACATGAGGCAACTCCATTAATAGGAAATGAAAATTTAAATACCAATATAAATGCCATAGCAAAATCTGAAATTAAAAAAGCAATAATAGAAACAAGAAGCAATAAAGACAGGGCCTCAGTAACATTAATAATGAAATGTTAAAAACAGATATAAATTTAACCATTTAATCTTCCTGCCAACTAGCACAATGGCGGAAATTTCCTAGTTTTGATAACTTAAGTGTGAATAATTCCAAAGAACTGGTGGAGAAAATTAAAGATTTGGCTCACCAAAAGGATTATCTTCTAGTGTCCTTTGATGTAAATTCACTCTTTTTCGGCATACCAAAATGCAAATTCCCAACACCCTTCGAAATGGTTACAGACTCTGAAACTAAGCAATGAGGAGATTGAAGAATACATCCAACTAACCAAAGTCTGCATCAGTCAGAATTTCTTCACGTTCAATGGTCAATTTCACAAACAAGAAGTTTAGCTATGGGGAATTCATTATCACCTTTTCTGGCTGTTTTATATAGAAATGCACATCACCACATCATTTCCATACATTTTTAGAGTCTGGCACAGATACATGGATGATATCTTTGCAGTAGTTAATAAGAAATACTTATGATGCTTTGAAATTGCTAAACCTACACGACAGGGAAATTAAATTCACTTCTGAAACAGAACAAGACAACATGATTCCTTTCCTTGACTTAAAGATTATAAGAACAGGCAACAATTTGAAATTTGGAATATACAGAAAGGATATAAAGATTGAAAATTACATAAAGGTCAATGGCTTCAATCCCACACAGCACATAAACATGCCATTTTCAACAGCTTAGCATTTAGACTCATTAACATGCCCATGAATGAGCTTGAATACAGTGAAGAGTACTCCCACATAATATAAACAGCTATAACCAATGGGTATGGCCAATGAATGAATAGTGTTTAACGCCCGTTTTTGCTACAGAGGTACCACAGGTGATGGACACTGATAATACATGAGATGGAATGATATATTGGGAAAAGATTTATTTTTAAGGAAGGAAACATTCCAGGCCTAAGTACCTCCCCGTCATTTGCCACTTATGAGGACTGAGGAAAACCTGGAAAAAACCTCAGTCAGGGAGGACGATCCTGGAAGGATTTTGTTTGCCCAACTTCACTTTAATTTCTGCAGGCTTTTAAAAAGTAATGTTTAATTAATATACAAAATTTGCATTTATCTATTTTGAACGCCTGTTTATGGATTTAAACAGTAAAAGAGCTCTCAAACATAGACTAGGCCTCATAACTTTTAATACCATATACATCATCCTTTGATGGTTACCATGTTGCCAAGGTAATGCTATAAACAATCTAGAGCTACAACCTTTTGATTTTGTATGGGCTTATCAAATATCCCTCATATGTAGAAGCTGCATCTTCTAGGCTGTAGAGACTTCTAATTCCGGATGTTTTATCATTGACTGTGGCAACATCTTCAGTGATGCAGTTGACATTTTAATAGTGATTTTGTTGCTAAAATTTAATATTTGCACCATTTTTGTTTAATTTGTCTTTTGTTAAAACATGTCTTCACATATGTTTCTTGTTTTGCTCTGAACCAGCATTATCCAATTTATTCACAATATCTTGAATTGCAATTTTGGAAGAAGGCAATTGCCCAGGGAACTTTCGAATAAATTCCTTGAGAATGCAACAAGCTGATTTGTATTTATAATAATATTTACACACAAAAATATGTTGCTCTAAAGTCAGCTGTCTTTCCATCTTCACAAATGAAAGTAGACTGGTGCAGAAATTCAAGGACAGGCAAGCAGATGGTCATGAATGGGAAGGAAAGTCACTCTTGGCCGAGATACAAAATCCTGTGCGAACAATGAGGAATATTCTGGAAGCCCACACATCCGCAGCATAAATGAATGAATAATGTCTTGGCAATAAATCTCTATGTATGCAAACTTCAAAGAATATTCGGTACCCAAAGTATATGGATCAAGTAATTTTTAATAAAATATAAATCAAATAAATATTATACCTTAATAGACCAAGAAATAGCACCATCACTAGTGAGTGTTTGTGCGAGGAGACTGCGGAAACCTTCAGGATCCTCTTGATAAGATAAACAACCAGCTCGTTGTTTCACCTCTAAACAACTAACATTCTGCAAGAGGTTCCTGAAACAAAAGGCACATGAGTTAATGTTATTTTATAACTTTTAAACTTCCACTTCCAAGGTTTATTGGCTAAACATGTTTCGTGTATCTTTGTCTCTACTTGGCTGCTAGTCGACTGAATGGTGATTCAAACTGCATCCTGGATGCTTAACAATTTTTTTAATGCCTGTTTTTACTACCAAGGTACCATAGGCAGTGGACAATGATGATACATGAAATGAAATGATATGTTGGGAAAGGATTTTTTATGGAAGGAAATATTCCAGGCCTAAGTTTAGGGTACCTCCTCGGCATTTGCCATTTATGAGGACTGAGGAAAACCTGGAAAAAACCTCAGTCAGGGAGAGGACAATCCTGGTGGGATTTGAATCCCAGACCTCCTGCTCACAAGTCCGCACCTTAACGATCTCGGCCACCCATGGCAGTGCTGCTTAGCAATGATTTCTGGCTGGAAACTACTAAATTGTTTGATCAAGTTATCATCTGTTAGAATTTAGAAATTCACATAATGATCTTTATCCTCTTTTATGTACAATTTTTTCTCTACAGTTAATTCCAATGGTTTGTCCAATGATTTGATTAATTTCATTTTATTTTTTATTTTATGACTCTCTTCCCAGAAATGGTTGGCCAAAGCTGATTTATCCATTTGTTTGTATCTGATGTTCCTTTCATATTTTTCAAGTATAATGCCTATATTTCTTTTGTTTTTACCAATATATATCTTATTACAATAATTTGGTATATGTCTGATTGCTTTTCTGGGGCAATTTTGCCAACATAACTTTGTGTTAATAGATTCTTTATGGTATATTTTTTTTTGTGGTACAAAGATAATATTTAATGCCTTAAATTATTTTTTTTAAATTTGAAAAGCCCAAGGATGATTTGTAAATCTTTTAAATGTAATTTTCTCTTTCTCCAAAGATAGAGTAGCAATTTTCTTTATTTGTTCCTGTTTTTTAAATCTTAATATATCTATATCTTTTATGTACCAATTCTTTTGTGAAGATCACTTGATGAATTTTGAAATTCCAATGAATGATAGTTTGGTCAAACATGTTTGTAGTTTCCAACCAGAATTTATCGGTAAGCATTCAAGATACAGTTGACTAGTAACAAACTCTTATGCTCCACTACCATTGAACTCATGGACCTTTACCTGTATCATCAACTGCATTTATTGTCGTCTCACATATTTAAACCATTTCACTTACTCTATCATTTGCAAATCTTAAATGAAAAATAATTGGAAACTCTTTATTGGGAAGCTAGGAAGAAAATTATAAATATCAGCATCCCCAATGGCCATTAGCAACCAACTATATTTGCAAATCAATTAATATTTTAGCTCTTTTTAAGAACACTGGGACGTTATTTTACTGCCAAGGAACCTAATTTATAACAGAACTTTAAATTTAGTTTCTATGACTAATACTTTATGAATTGAAATGTATTTTAAGGTCATTAAAGTTTTAGGACCAGTTTGATCAACAGATGTTAAAAATGCATTAACTTTTTTAGTTAACATTCTGTTAATATTTTAACAATATGTTAGAACTCCTGTGTTCCACCAAGCTTTTCTAAAATAATGTTAGTTAACATGTGGTTAAGGTTCCTGAGTATTGCAAATTGCACAGATCAAAAAGGCAATGTCATAACTGAAAGACTTCTGAATGTATGCCAATGTACTTTTCATTGCACAGAATAATTAAAACATATAACCAATACAAGGAATATTAAAAGGAGCAGAGTCATAAAGGTGTTCTAACCTCTCTCATATTTCATCCTATGACAACTGTTTTTCACATTCTGTACCTTTGTAAAATTGCTTTTTTAAAAAAAATTCAAAGTAACTACATCTGACACCCTTTCTCTGTTACAAATAACTTAATATATCCAAATACAGAATTTTGATATCTAAAGCTTGCCATTTTCGAACTGTAACCAGTTGTTAAGGTTTTAACACAAAGGAAAGGAGATGTTAACTTAATATGAAGTTTAACACTTTGTTAAAGTTAACATTGGTTGATTAAACAGAATTTTTGTTAATTTGAATGTTGAAGCAGTCTAACAGCATGTTAACTTATCTGTTTTGATGAAACTGGCCCTGAGGTGTTTGTGCAAATAACAGAGAGAAAACTATACTTACAGATATGATAAAGACAAAAACTATATTTCACTTTTCAATATAGTTATCGTTTATTGCAATACACTTCTCACATCTTTGAATTAATATTTCAATCCCCCCCTCCCCCAAAATAGCCAGAAGTCTTGTCTCCAAATGGGCATAAACAGCATCTGCATCTATCACTTGTGCGTCATACTTAAATTTCCTTCCTTGAAGGTCCTTCTTAACTTTTGTGAGAAAATAGTCACTGGGAGCTAGAGGCTGGGTGTAGGGTGGATGATCTACTTCCTTGAAGCCACATTTTTTCACAGCCTCCTTTGCAACAAGAGCTTTGTGCACAGGCAGGCACATTGTCGTGAAGAAGGCGCACATCACCACTCAGCTTTCCTCACTTTTCTCTTTGATGGAAGCACATAGTATGTGCAGTAGACCAGCATAATACTCCCCATTTACTGTGGTGCTCCTCTCCTTGAAGTCAATGAAGAATATTCCTTCACAGTCCCAAAAGATTGTGGTCATGTTCTTCTTGGTTGACTGAGTGACCTTGACCTTTAGAGACGGTGTTTCGGCAGGTTTACACCACTCCATTGATTCTATTTTGAACATGGAATCATAGTAGAGGACCATAGTTTCATCTTCTGTAACAATGGTTTGCAGAACTTCTCTCTTGTTGCTACAGCAAAGCTCCAAAAATGCCTGATAACAGCTGCTTTAAGATTGAGGAAAGAAGTCAAGGCCCCCATCTTGCACTAACCTTATTCATGCTTAAATATTCATGAATAATTCGAATGATTGTTGTTTTAGAAAGGCCCAAAGTTGCTGCTATTTCTGTAACTTTGAGCTGACAGTCTTCCATAATTTCTCCTTCGAAAAGAGCGATGTTTTCAGGAGTAAGCACCTCCAAGGGCTGACCTGCACGCTCTTCATCTTCAATGCTTTCTCAACCCATTCAAAAAAGTTTGGCCCATTCTTTTACGGTAGAATATGAAGGGGGGTGCTTCCCCATACACACTGTCCATTGTTGTTTAATTTCATTTGGAGTAAGTCCTTCTTTTGTGAAGAATTTAATAACAGCTTGATACTTCATTTTGAACATGTCACAATCTTCTACACATTGTTTTTTTATGTAACTATATCTGAATAACTGAACACAGTGAAGCAGAAGTTACAGATGCAATTATTTACTTAACAGATAAGGTATGATACTAGATAAGGCTTTAGTAAAGACAACAATCCTCCTTCCAGCGAGGCTGGAAACTTATGAACCTACCCTCATATATTTATATTACTTTGCAGATAAATTCTAAGAATTCAAAATGACTGAATCGAATTTGTAATATTTACTTCACTGATATTTTAAAAAAGGAAAACTAAATTTCTGGAGCTAATCGCTCGCATCTTCAGTTTCAGATCGACTCTGGATTTGAAATGGAACTGAAGATGGGAGCAATTAGCTCCGGAAACTTACTTTTCATTTTTTAAAATATTAGTGATGTGTTACAAATTGGATTCAATCATTTTAAATGCTCAGTATTAAAAATCACTTTACAAAAGTTCACCGTATTTAACTAGATAAACTCTATTTGGATTTTTCTTTACCCACTCTTCTGGAATTTTGTTTATGTGTAAATCAAACAACAGAGGTGATAGAGCACACATTGGCTAAGTCCTTAATTCAATAATAACTAAAGTTATTCCTTTTTATTATACTCAATAAAGGTTGTGCTATGCTATATTAGTATCATCATGTAATGATTTAACAATACTGATTCTCTGGCACCAAACAAGGTTAAGGTTCATATTTCACTAATTTTGTTCCATTTACGTGGATATTTTTCAAAGCATTGTAAAAAGGTGTTAAGGTTGTTTGGTCAGTAGGAAATTTTTATCAACATGAAGTCCTAGCTGCAAACAATTGTTAATGGGTAGTAGTAGTATAAAATATTTTGAGCATCCTGACCAAACACATCCAACAATAAAGCCCTGAGCTGCATCCATCTAGTTGGCATCTTCATGTTGCAATGTTGTTGCTCAACATTTGGCCAGAAAAAAAAAAAGAATGTGTGCCTCAACCTCCATATAACTCTAACTTTGCTCTATAGGGCTTTTTTCTGTACTCTCATCTTAAAACAACTTGCAGGGTCAGCATTTTGATTCATTAGCTGCTGTTCTGAAGGTAGGCAGAGGTGCTTCTGAAGATGATGTCAAAATATGGTTTCCAGCACATCTTCTAGAACTGGCAGACACATTGAAACAAGTACATACATAACTTATTTTGATTTAAAGTAAAACACTAAAAATCATGTCGTCACATTAAAACTCTCTTTAAGAGTTCCCAAATTCCGTAAACATACATAACTACTTTGAAAAAGACCATACCAAGTGTACTTGTTAAGTAAAATAACTATTCTTACTCTTTATTGGCTAGCTGTCATATTCTCCATAAAAGAGATATTTAACTCTTATCATATACTTTTTTCGAAATCCAAAAAAAAGGATACAAAGATTGGTAGGTTCTAATGTCTTCTTTTCTCTAATATATATCTCACAATAAAAACTGCATCAATAGGAGATCTATCTTTTCTAAATTCACCATTGCACCCCAACAGTAACTTTTCAGCTAAAGGCTGTAATTTTTTTTCAATGATTGTTGTGCTTAACTAAACTCTGCTAACTTTTTAATTTACCATCAGCTGCTTACCAACATAAATATTTTACTGATTATAGTACTTACTGTAGTTGTATCCAGTTCCTGTTGCGATGAAAAACAATAGTCCAATATCTTTCATCATCCACTCTTACCTGCAAAAGTAATCATAATTAATTTTATGGCAGAGAGAAACATAAAGAAGTGATGCTTTAAAAATGTGTACTGAATAAGAGTTTAAATTATAAAATAGCAAGAGGGATAGAGCTGCATTATTATGGTGGAAGACAATAGTTTACATATAGCTTAATGAGCTTGTGATTAATTCAGAATCATGTTGTTGGCTTGTAATTATTTATGGTCCATCCTTTTTTTGTTGTTGTTACTTTAGAGGTCTTATCCAACATACTTTATTTTAGATTGTCTTTAATGTGACTGAAACATTTACTGTTTCAAAAGGAACAAAAGTTTATTTTCAGAGAAGGGTCTTTCTTTAATTAGTGAGTGAGTAAGAGTGTGTGTGTGTGTGTGTTAAAAATAAAAGGTAATTATGAATTAATATTATATATATACATTATTATGAGAGTAAGTCATTAAGTAAGTTAAAACTGATATGGGGTACTACATGTTTGAATGAGGAACCTAATGCCACTAGTTGGTAGCGTTAGTCCAAAGACAATTGGTAACATTTGACATAAGTCATTTCTTGTTTATAATAGTGAAACAGCAGTTGCAAAATGGCAATATTTCTGAGTGAATATACTACCCTTGAGCAGTGACCCGTTGTATAATTTTTGAGGGCAAAAGATATGAAATTGAAGAATATTCATAAAGAAATGTTTTCCCTCTATTATATCAAGCTGTTTACAATTGGGTGCACGAGTACTTTGAAGGATGGACAAGTATTGAAGATGAACATTGCATCAACGGCCAATTGAAATTGCCACAGAGGCAAATTTGCAATGAGGTGAAGACTTAATATAACAGACAGAAGGGTAACTACAGATACTATAGGCACTGCTGTTGGTTTTCACAAGGAATGGCCTACCTCATAATACATGATAGGTTAGGATTTTACAAAATCTGTGCATATATTGATCTGACGACACAAAATGCAAAGAACTGGTCTGGCATCACAATGTATCAATTGCTGCCACAATGAAGAACACAATATGCTAAGCTGAATTAGCATAAGTGATGCATTTTGGGTTCATACTGCCAACAAGACAAATGAGATGCTGAGAAATTTCAAATGAGAAATCCTTGAACCTCCTCCATATAGCCCCAACCTTCAAAAATAAAAGCAGCATTATGGCTTTATATTTCATAGAATAATGAAAATTACGTAACTACTAGCTACCCTTGTACATATCCAGATGATACTTTTAGTTAATATTTATACAATTGTCAGTGTCATTTGATGGGGGGAAAAACTCTGTTACAAAAATTGCAATTATGCTTCAGCAAACAAAATAAAAGAATTATGAAATTTGGCTGTCTTTTTTTCCACATTTCAAGTTTCCAAACTCCCAGTTCATGGCTTTCATGGACTGTGGATACCTTCTTAAGCTAAAAATTAAGAAGAGCTAAATCATAGTTACAGCAGACTCCTAGCTCACCTCCTGAAGTTTGCTGAGCTCTGGAAGTATACAAGGTGCTTTCAGGTGCACCTTCTGCCCTGAGTAATGCTGAGTGTCCAGGTAGACAACTTGGAGATGAACATAGCACAGATGTCCCACATCAATGTCACGGGGAACAAGCAAGCGAGGCTCCACAGCAAGTACATAGAGATGTCTGAATGCTTGTAGATGATACCTGAAAAAATAATTCATCTATAGTCTTAAAGGTTTTGCAAAGATATGCTCAATTAAACAAAGTTTTGGTTTGTGATAAGGACAGCTTGGACAATATACAAAGACTAAGCAACACATTCCATCTTATAAAAATAACTTGAAATAAATATTTAAACACTTGTTTTTTTGTAGGTTTATCCTTGTTTTATCTTTCATTCTTATTTATCTGTACTAGAGTAAACAAAATTATCAAATGATTCCATGAACAAAAATATATATATATATATATACACACACAAGAGGATCATATATGTCAATCCTGTTGGTGTAGTGGTAACCATGTTTGCCTCCTAAACCCAAGATTGCAGGTTCAAACCCGGCCAGGATCGATGGATTTTTTCAGGCGTAAAACCCTAAGTATGGTTTCCTTCAAAAGGGAAGTAAAGCCATGGGTTCCTTGTCATACATTTATGGCAAGAAAAAGAGCCTCAAGCCTGAAAGAAGAAGCCTCTGAGCAAAATTTGTCTGCCGTTTCACATCCTGAATTGAATGGGATGCTGATGACCTGTGATGTTAAAGAGTGTTCATAAATAAATCAAATCAAACAAACAAGGATCAGATGAAAAATTCTGATTTTGGCCCACAGTTTACAGTAGTTTTGGTATCAAACATCACCATTTTCCATAGAAACATTTGTGCAGTAATAAATGAATTAGTCAAGATTAATAGTAACTATAGCTATTCGTTACAGTGCAGACATCTGTATGTGGAAAAAATGGCAGATATCGAACAGTGTACAGTTATTAAGTATTTGGTAAAGAAGGGTATGAATGTAGCAAAAATTTGTACAAATATGACAAACACTCTAGGATACTCTGCACCATTGTTTCAATCATTTTTAAGAGAACCATAGAGTTCACCGATTAAAAATGTCCAAAATTGCTGAAGCTTTGGGTATTTCAGGGGAAGATACATTTCACATTTTGAGAGAAGAATGGTGCTTGAAAAAATTATTGACAACATGGATGCTGCAACTACTGACTCAGGATCAAAAGTGAATCACAGTACAAATCTCTCAGCAAAGTTTGATCCATTTTCATAGAGATCTTGTCGACCTTATGCATCGTTTTGTGACCAATGATGAAACATGGGTGCACCACTATCTGAAACAAAACAACAGCCTAAACAATGGAAGTATCATGTTCTCCACCATCAAAGAATACCAAATGTGTAAAATTGGCCAGGCATCAGTTTTTTGGAACAGAAAGAGTGTGTTGCTCATTGATTATCTTCCCAATAGAACATCTATCACTGGAGCACATATGCTAACCTTTGGGATCTATTGAAGACAAAAATAAGCAAGAAAAGGCTGGGTAAATAAAAAAAATCATGTGCACTACGACAATGTTTGTCCTCACTTATGTCTCTTTACAATGGTGAAAATCAATGAATAGGAGTATGATTTACAGCAAATTTGCCTCATTCGCCTGTCTTGGCTTCAACAGATTTCCATTTGTTCCCTAAACTGAGAAAATTCCTTGGTGGAAAGAGAGATTTAAGTTATGCATTAGAAAAAATTCAAATATGATCATATCAAGTATAGTTTGAAAATAAATTTAGCAAAATAAAAGTGATGATAAGAGAGAAAGAATGCAAACTGAAGAAAGAAAAAAGATATTCAATGGGGAAAAATGAAACCCAGATAGTGAAAGATTTTATTAATTTATGGATTAATAAAGTGATAAAGGTAGCTGGGATAAACAAAAGCAGAAGTGTTGGTTCAAGGGAAATCTGTGATGAATTTGTTAAAGATTTTTTAACATGCTACAAGAGTGAATGAATGTATATTATGAAAGATATATAGTCTACCCAATATTATATTACCTCAGAAAATAATTTTAAAAAAAGTTCCAAAGTATACAAAAATTTAAAACCTCAGCATAAAAAATTTGCCAAACTGTTATAAAAAATAAAATATAAAAATTTACATCAATGCACTCTTTCAAAGAATACTAAATGGCAAACTAAGTACCTAAGAGAATAGCTTAAATCAGTCTTACTTTACAGTTAATGAAAAATTTTACAAGTCAGGTCTAGCTATGGGAAGCCCCTTATACCCCTTTTACCTAATCTATTTATGGCCAGAGTTTAAAACCCACATAACAATCTTCTTACCAGACATGTTCAGAACATGGTACATATATGTTGGTGGTAATTTTGCAATTTTAAACAAAAAGCACATTATGAGCAGTGTTCAATAAAGAATGATCATAATTTTTACAGGCATAATTTCTTGCGCTAAATTAACTTACATATTTTGTTAGCTTAATGCATAATGAATAAGTGGTAATAATATCATTGTTTTTGATCAGTACTCTCTATATACAAGCTGTGGCAGAAACAATAAGGGGGTTTGAATTAAAAGATATTTTAAATCTGGCAGTTCCCCCCCCCCTAAATGTGACAGGACTGGAAATGAGTTTGCCAGTTGGTATTCTCTCTCTTCGATGTGTTATTTAGTCGTGGAGTGCTGGACAGTGAAGGAGCGTTTTTATGCCATGATTTGACATATCAGAACCAGTGTTATCGCAGAAGCCTAAAAAGCATTTCAACAGAAAGTGAATCAATGTGATGCACCATCTAAGGATGCTATTTATTGTTAGTTGCAACAATGGAATCAAAAGATAATGTGACAAACAAATCATTGCCTATAGGCAACCTCATTCTGTACACACAGAACAAAACAATGCTCAAATACAGGTATCAGTGCAACAGAGACCATACCAGTTGGCAAGGACTGGCATAAAGCAGTTGCTTTATACATATCGAATCAAAGCATGAGGCAAATTACCGCCTGTGGTGCCTCAGTAGTGAAAACGGGCATTAAACACTACTCAAAAAAAAAAAAAAAAATGAGGCAAATCTTACATGCTGATTTGAAAGTTCACCCATTTCTAGATTCAAGTTATGTAACATCTCTTGCATCACAATAAAACAGTGCGCTTGAATTTCTGTCACCACATAATGGAATTGATAACTGAATATCAGACATTGATAAATAATCTTGTGATGAGTGAAGAAGCAATGGAAGTGTGAATAAGCAAAATATGTGCTATTGGGCTCCCAAAAATCCCTTTGAACTCCATCAGCATCCACTTCATGATCCAAAAGTTACAGTTTGGTGCGCTGTAATGGTCACTAAAATAATCAGTCCTGTATTGCTTTGAAAATGAAGATGGAGAAATATGTACTGCAAATTCTATGTGCCACAGAAACATGATTCAATTGTGCTTGAATTCAACATACTGATGGTCTGTGATTCCAGAAAGATGGGAAAACTGTGCATACTTCAGTAATTAGCATGATAGCACTACGAAACTTGTTTCCTGGATGTCTAATTTCCTGATTCAGAGACATGACATAGCCACCTTGCTCTCCAGCACCAGATTATTTATGTGGGGATATCTTCAACCCAAAGTGTTCGAGACCAGACCAGCAAATCCAAACATTTAAGAAATTGAATCCAAGATGAGATAAATAAGTTGCAGCTAGAAACTTTACAAAAATTTATAAGCCACTTCCAAAACAATATACAACAGTGCATTGAAAATGTGGCTATAAAGATGTTATATTGAAAAAATGAAAAGTGTTCTCCAATCTACAAGAACTGTATTTTAAGGTAATGCAATAGAAATTTAAATAATTATTAGGAATTAAATACTTTTCACTTTAAAACCCATTTACGGTTTCTGCCACACCCTGTATAAGTATCTGTATTCATTCATCATCAATAAATATCTGTCTAAAGAAATGAGACTATTATTTTGGGACAGACATACCTTAATAACTGCATAATTATGTGAAATATTGTGGTGGTCTTTAGGAAAAGTGATCAAGACCAGAATCTATACATTTTTATTTATTTTGTATTCTATTTAGTATGCAATAAATATCAAACATCAAATGTTTTTAAATCCTCTGTCATATAATTGGGTATTAAATATAATTAGGGCACTAAAAATCTGGAAGAACAAATATTATATTAACTAAAAATGTTAATCGGAACTTTTACAATGAAGCCTAATCATATAATTAAGACCACTGTATGACTGAGCCAAACTACACACTCTTACTTGTTTATAATATGTAGTATTAGTTTCACGTACCATTGTTCACATCCTTAAATAACTAATGCAATAATTTTATTAAATATTATATTGTTAAAAAAAGAAGCACACACATACAAGTTCTTTTGTTATCTAGTTTATAAATAAGAGAAAAGCGGTTTGATTTAAAAATAAAGCACTGCAAACCTGTTATCATTGCTGTGTGTTGGGAACTTCGGGAAAAATGAACAGATCATTGCAGCAACTGCTGATGGTGAGGTAGCTAAAGTGTAGCGCCCTCCTCCTAGAAAGAGCAACCCAAGGGCCATGTGAGTAGCAAGATGAGAGCCATATGTGACCACATTATTGGTAGGACCTACCCTGGAACGCAGGTAACGACACATACGTAGCACTTCCAGCTCACCTGTACCAGCCATTACCTGCAACATAGCCTCATGATAGTTATATAAGTGTTGAACATGTAACAATAAGTCAAAATAATTTGTATGACAATACAAGCTCTGCTCAATATGTATTCAAACCATCAAAATTCTGCCCCAAAGAAGTGTCATAGCAAAAAGTAAAGCAGTTGGTAGCACTGATTAGCTCTCACCTTGATGAGATGTGCAGTGTTATCTATTTTTCAATAAGTTTCCAGGCTACTTTCTTTACAATTGTGTTGTGAGTGTTCTGCGATTATTGAGATAATGGACTATTATGAGTAAAGCATTAACATTAAATGTTGTGTGAGACTTAGTAAATTCTTTATTGACACTCTTGAGATGGTCAAAGAAGGTTATGAAGATAATTGTTTAAATTATACTTGAGTGCAGCAAGTGGTATATATGGTTTAAAAGTGGTCAGGAATCTGTAGTTTGAATCTCTTAACTGTGGAATATAAAGGGAAAGCTTCCCCATTCACACCACCATGGTGTTGTTTAATATCACTGGATGAAAGTTCTATTTTATATAAAAAGTTTAATCATTGCTCTGTTTGCAATTTTGAACAACATGATTTATTATGCAACACATCTTACTTAAATGAGCTTCTCCAAGGAAATGAATGGTGTGACCAAAAAATGAATTAAGATCATTGTATGATTGAGTCAAACAAGTTTAGTTCAGTTCCTGAAGCATTCAGTGAGTTCATGAAGCAGTCACAGAGACTTACGAACATAGAATTTCATTTACAATTACCACAGTAGCACACATTCTACATTTACAAAAAAATATCATGTATATCTGCATAAATAGTTACAATAACAATAAAAAACAACATCTAGAACAACTGTGCTAAAACAACAAAAACCAGAGAAGCAGAAACAGACAAATTACTCGATCACACAAGTTTTACTATATACATATTTACATATACACTGATATAAAATTATTGCGCCATTTTTAAATCAGTATAACATACTGTCATTCATATAATCCTTTACAGAATAACAGGCCTTTTTACATAGGTATATTCTGAGGCCAGATTTATCAAGTCTTTTAGGTTAGAGGGAAGAGCATTTTGTGCTAAAATCATTTGCAATAAACTCCGTTTTGATGGCAGGAAAGTGTTGAAACTGTTCTTCATAGATTTGCTTTTTGTCTAGTATTCTTGTCATGTATATTTTGATTTTATACAAATTTTTCTTTATTTCTTTTACAAAAGTACATGAGGGGTGGTAATCATGTTAACATGTAAGAATTAAATTTTTAAATAGTCTAAAGAGGTTTCTGCAAGAATGTCTGCTATGTGTACCAGCAATTATTCATATAGCTTTTTTCTGTAATAGACCCCAAAATATAAGACCATATTTTGCTATTGAATTCAAATAGGAAAATAAGCTAGTTTTAAAGTATAATTGATATCATTGTATGATTTAGTTGAACTACACACTCTGAATGCTCCACTTACTTATCATAATGTATAAAACCAGTTTCGAAAACATTTGGTTCTCATCATCAGCTAAAATTCAACTGCCAGATAATTCATTGAGCTGTGAACGAATTATCTGACAGTTACATTTTAGCTGATGATGAGAACCAAATGTTCTCGAAACTGGTTTTATACATTATGACAAGTAAGTGAAGCATTAAGAGTTTGACTAAATCACACAATAATATCAATTATATGATTGGTTTCACTGTGCAAGTTCCCATTTGCATTTTAATTAGTTTTAAAGTCTTAATTAACTCCAACATTACTAATGCACATATGCATGGCATGCACTGCTAAGTTTAGGCACGATAACATTGATGTGACCTTCCCAATCCAGGTGTTATCCATTATTAAACCAAAGAATTTTATGACTTTGGTTTGTAGAAGTACACTGTTATAATATCCTATCAGTAATAGGGGATTTGGAGATCTGTGAGTGATGAATTTCATAACATTTGTTTTATTCTAGGTTAAGAGACAATTTCTTTGTTTTGAGCCATACACAAAAGAATGCATAACTAGAATTATTGGCTCCATTTACAATTTAATACATAGGCTAGTTAACCTATACATAACAAGAATACTCTAAAGAATATAAACAAATAGAACAAACAGTGATTAAAAATGGATTTAGCAAAGAACTAGTCTACAAAAAAGTACAGAAATTCAAGAGGCAGAAATGTAATAAAGAAACCACAACACTTTAATCAGGAAAAGACAAGATAATTATTACAAAATTCATGTATCATCCATGGGCTATGCAAACTTTTCAAAACATTCTAAAAGATTTTAATATCAAGTTCGCACCTACAAACAGGTGTAATGTTAAAAAATATCCTGAATAATAATATTAATGACAGTATACCATGGGAGAAAAAAAGCAGGTATTTACCAAATAAGTTGTGCAAAATGAGAAAAACAAAAAGAAACATAGGCACATGGTTAAAAGAACATTTCAGGAACATAAAATACAAATAAATGGAGAAGTCAGCATTTCTGGACAGAAAACCATGACAAAGTAAATAAAACAAAATTATTAAAATCAATACAAGGACCTACAGAGATAGCAACATGGGGGAAAATCTACATTTATATATACAGAGTCAGATTAATGAATTTTGACACTTCTAGGAATGAAAACATAAACTTTAAGTTCATTACACCTCTAAAAGAGCAGAATATACATTCCCAAAGCAAAATGAATTATCCAGCAGTTGATGATTAGCTGAAGATGAGGACAAATAAACAAGTGGAGCGAATAAGAGTGTGTAGTTCGATTCAATCATACAATGATCTTAATTATATGATTAGCTTCATTGTGCAAGTTCCAATTAGCATTTCAAAATGGAAATACAGTGTATACACATCTGAAAATGTGAGTATCAGAAAGTATAAATATCACAACAATGCCCTCTTTGTCAGATTGGAAACTCATGGGTCACACCTTTTACTTCTTAACAATAAAGATTAATGTGACAGTATACATACCATAGCCAATGACAGTAGTATCACATTCAGACAAGTTTCAATAGTTGATTTTCCTGCCAACTCAGCAATAGACTTTCCAGTAAGGGACGTAAACATCTTTGCATATTTAAACAGTGTTTCAAAAGCCTCATTATTTGCTGATCCAGCAAAACGCAGTCCAAGAGCCATGCAAGCACCTGCTAAAATGTTACAGTAAGCCTGGCTGCAACAGAAAAGAAAATAAGTTTTAAAAACTAACTTTAAGTTACCCTATATAAATAATTCACAACTACCAAATTTTTTGCAAATAGAAATTCCCTTTGCAAACTTAATTTTCTCATTAAAATGCAATAGGGTCTAAGTGTATATCTCATAAAAACAGCAGTTGTGGCACTGAGAGTAGATTACATAGTTTCATGTATCTCATTTTAAATATATGTATGAATTATAACAATATTTTCTTTTTCAGTGATAGTTTTTAACACTTATGCACTTAAAAAAGAAAAATATATGACCAACAGCAAAAAAACAACAAATGAATATATAATCAGAGAACTGGTTTGCTATTTCTAAACTTTGTGAAAACCAACAAAATAAACTACAAGAAACGTTTGACAATATTAGAAGTATACTTAACTAATCAATGCCATCAAAGTATTATATAATAAAACCAAGATTATATTTGAAAATTAAAAAATATACAGATCAATAGAGAACTGAGACAGAAAGGTGAATTATCATCATTCTGAAATACAGAGCTAGTTAAAAGTTTTGCACTACCTAAATAGCTTTTGAAGCATGTGATTCAGTGATGTGAAACTCGGTGTGTGGGGACAGCCATATACTGAGAACTCAAAAATTATATCACAACTTTTTTCTACTTCCAATTTAACCAGAAATAACTCCAACTCTTATTTTAAATAGAGAACTCAATATATTTTTACATTTTCAAATAATGTTCATTAAGAGCCTTTTCAAAAAATGCCCACACTATATAATTCTATACAAATTTATTGTTGCTAAATCAAGAAAACAAAATAGTGTACCAATAATAAAAAAATCATTAAAATCTTTTCAAAAAGTATGCACCATGACAGCAAACTATCTCATACATTGACACTCACAATGAAATAAAAGTCTGTCATGCAGGAACTGTATAAAATAAGCAAATTCCTCAGTGTGTTGAATTTGAGAATGTTATTACAGAGAGTTAGAGCAAAGAAGTTACATATTGAGTTACCAGCAATTGAGAGGAAGCTGTGACTTGCACATCTAGTACCAGCAGCCCACATCTCAAAACCTATGGCCATTTCCTTTCTCTTGTAGAAGATGAGCTAAGCCAGTGTAATTATTTGCCACGTTTTTTTCAGACCCTTTGATAATATTGTGATAAGAGATTTTCATTCTTACCATACCAATAATATGTTAATTTTAGCCAATAGTAAGTAGTCTAGGATTTAACAACAGATAAACTCCATGAGGAATGATGTTGAATAGCAGCCTATAGACCCCATTTTTTCCTCAGAGACTCTGAGATCAATTGTTTATAGATAAGAGCTTCTCTGTCTTACTGCACCAATGCTATTTATCTTTCGCCATTAATAGTCTGAGATTTAAGTGCAAATAAACACAACTGTGGGAGAGTTTATCAGTGTTATTGTCGGAATATTGAGTACTGGTTATATCAAAAGTTTGCCGCCTTTTTTAGTTACCAGCTGGGTATATGATGAGCATGGCAGTAATAAATTAATATTTTATAGCCGCTATCTTCAGACAATGCTTTTGTCAAAAATAAAATTATGCATCATTATGAATTAATTTGTTCTTCTTTTTAAACAATTGAGAGAAAATTAAACAATAAAGTACATTTTTAAATTTCAGCAGTTATACCCACCCCAAAATTTTCCTAATTTTCAGACACTATTTTTCTTATTTTATTCAAATGACATATATACAGTTTTGTTGTGAAAAAACAAATAATTTTTAAATTTTGGGTTTCACATAAACCCCCACTCCTAATGGTGCAATTTCCCTACTTTTCAGAAACAATTTTTCTTATTTTATTTAAATGGTACATACCAAGTTTTGTTGTAAAAACAACAAATATTAGTGCCACTAGAGTGATTTTTTAATTTTGAGTTTCAGGTAAATTTCCACTCCTAATAATTTGACATCACTTATTTTCAGAAACTATTTTTATTACTTTAGTTCAATGGCATATACCAAATTTCGTTGAGAAAAAATAAAAATTGCAGCTGCTATTTTTAAATTTTTGCTTTAGGTTAATCCCCCACCTCCAATGGTCCAATTTTGCTGATTAACAAATGTGATGAATTGTTTGTTAATTGATCATTAAACGCCAAGTTTCATAGAGCAATACAAAATTGCAAACATTAGAACATTAACGGACACATATACTTTGTTTTTTCATCATTTTTGGCACCTAGTAAATAGGATCAATGAAGATTTGAAGAAATTTTTCAAAAATCTTTTCATGGGTACAACCACAATAAGCTACATTCCTTCAGAATTTGCTAAAAGTGCATGCATTGGCTTTGAATTGTTTCCCCACACTCCTATTCCTGGGGGGATGAAAATATTCAGAACTTGGTGGAACAATAAAGAGAAATAATCCAAAAAATGTATTTAACTTGTTTTTTCCATACTTTTCAAATGGACCTTATAAGTAATTACTCACTTCATTGTTTCATAGTCAACATTGTCAGGCATGCCAGGTCTAGGTTTAACAAGACAATAAGGACGTATCGTGTCTGGGAGATTGGATTCCACCCACTCGGCAGTGGGCAAGATGTCATCCCAAAGGATCAAAGACCTGGCAATTATCCGTAGCAACAGAAAATCTGGACGCACAAAGTCTAAAAGATATTGAGTATCTGGAGCTTTCATCCAATCTGCCACTGCTCTGTAAAAATCAACAAAATTTATTAAATTGATTACCACTGACTCATTTCACTATTATAAAACTTGAAAACTCAAAACACTTTGCAGAAATTAGTTTAATGAAACAAACTTTGTATTTTGTATTTATTGATACTAAGAAACGTAAATAAAAGGTAACCACCTAATTTTGGACCTGGCCAATTTCTAGATGTTGCCCATTACAAATTATTATACAAAAAATATATTGTAATTACATCAAATGTCTGTTTTAAAGAATAATTTAACATGAATTGCTAATTGGAACTTTTACAATGAAGCTAATCATACAATTAAGATCATTGTACGTCTGAGTCGAACTACACACTCTTATTGGCTCCACTTGTTTAAATGTACTACATGTTTCACAGACCATCGTCTGCACCCTCAGCTGACCATCAATGGTTAGCTGAGAATGCTACATTTAAACAAGTGGAGCCAAAACAGCATGTAATTGGACTCAATCTACAATGATCTTAATTAAATAATAATTTACTCCTCACCACATATATGTCTTCAAGTCATCAATAGTTTACTACTGGAATATCCTGAAGGCATACATTTCACCATCATTTTGTTATACAAATATATATATATATACACACACTTACCTAATAATTAGCTTTATAATATGTACCTAATAAACCCAATAATAAGCTTTACCATTTTAATCTCCAATATAGTTTCTTTCAACTGACAATCACAAATTAATCTACTCATAAAACCTATTCATGACACATGTAAAAACTAAATTTAATAAATTTTAAACTGTAAAACTATGTACTGATAACACAGTTTCTAACTAATTCATTGAGGACATATTAGGTACTCAGTGTTGAAATAACCATCCTTTATTAGCACCTGAGTTGATTTAATACTTACGCTCCACTTACCATTGAATTGTGGAAAGTGGTAAGTATGGAAATGTTGATTACTAAACAATGTACTCTTATAGTTCCACTTTCTTTATAAATCAATATTTTGTTTGTATTTCTAATACTGTGAAATAGAAGTTTATATGCTTATCTACTTTTACACATTTCTTCAATCTATAATTACAATCTGTCAAAAATTAAATTTTATCAGTATTAATTTTGAGACTTTCATTTAAACATGTGTTTCTCTAATTTTTTGAGCAGTGTATTAACAAACCTAAAACCTGCCTATCCCTCTCCTCAAATCTAGACCAAATTACCATTCAAAACTCTTCTATTATATTACAGTTAAGATACTGATGTTTAATTAATCTTCAGAGTAGTTTCTTTTAGAAAAAATTATGAAAAAAGTCAACTACTTCAAAAAAATATGATTTCTGACAAAGCAATATGTTGCTGGCTAATGCTGGGCTGTTGGTAATTTTCTTGCCATGTGACATTTATTACTTAAAGATAGTTTAATGGTATTGGAAATAATCATAGCTTGTAATTGGTCTGGATATTGCAACTGCATTCTTTTGTGGGTACAGTTAAATTAGTTACGTGTCAAAATGGTATTTTCTATAGTAGAGCTACAAATATTCATAATATTCAAACTGAACTGGAAAACTCTGTATTGTAGATACAAGTTTATTTATAATGTCAAAAAGTATTAAAACAACATGATGATTATTGATGCTAAATCACTGTCTGACAAATGTTTAAGCTCTATAAATCATCAGCAAGAGGATGTTGTACTGTGCATTTTTGAGTTACATGCTGCTCTGCCTTTTATTTTGAACTCTGATTCTACAGAGTTGATCCAATCAATGAAAATTACAAGTTGAAACAGACAGCCATTGGGAAAAAATGAGAGTTTAACATAACAGTAAATAATGCAATAACATCAAAATAAATATTCTCCTGAAATAACTTATAAAATATACACAGTGTGTAACAAGACTTCACTGACAAACTTTAAAGAAATGACTGATTATTTTGCTTTATATGTCATTAAGAAGCTATGCATTTGAAGTCAGACCACTTAATGTACCTGTTTCCTGTATTGAAGTACATCATGCCAAGGGCTAATGTTGCTCCTGGACTTGTCACATCGATGTTTACAGAGTCTCCTTCTCGAATCTGATAGCTTGGTGATTTATATTTTTCCTTTTGTGAACCTGCAGTTGCATACACAAGAATATAAAATATACTTAAATTAAAATAATTATTTATCATTGCAGAATCAAAAAAAAAATTGTTAATTGTTCATATATTTTAGTTTCTATAATGTCTGCTACAGTGCATGGTGAAAAGTTAGGCTGTCAAAAATATTTTTTAAGCAATAGATCATGGCCTCACTATCCAGAAATAAATTACACTGCCAGGCAAAATAAAGCATAACACTTAGAATTTTGTTGAAAGTATCAGCAAAATTGATTTTATGTATTGATGTATATTTTGTATATAACATAATATAGTCATTATTTAATATCATAGCCCATTCACGGCATCTCTCCTCTGCAAAGTCATCACCATCTAGCAGGACTTTGGACTGCTGACTTCCGCTTGTGTACTGACAATGCATTTGCCTCTGGTGTTGTGCATCAGGTCCTGTCTATTAAAGGTGTACTACTTATATATGGAAAAACATGTTTATTTGCAAGGTTTGCTTTAAACTGAGTGAGCTGGAATTTATTGGAAAGTTATCAAACTCTGTACCACCTGCAAGAAAAACTGTACGTCGATCATCAAAGGATTTAAAGCTTCAGGTTCAGTGTTTTGCAAGTAAAGTTCTAGGAGAAAATCAGTTTTAACAAAGAATAAAGTAGATGAAGTGCCAGTTTATACTGATCACCTCAAAAATTGCTAAGCAATAGCTCAACAAACAAGTGTATCTCGGCCTTCTATGAAAAATGCTACACATCTATTGAAACCGAAACTCTATCATTATACACATACCACTGCAGGTGGCCAAGGTTGTTAAGACACAGATTTATGAGTGGGAGCTCTGGGGTTCAATTCCTGCCAGGACTGTGTTATATATGACTGAGCTTTTTTCCAGGTTTTCCTCAGTTCTGATAAATGGCAAATGCTGGGGAGGTACCCAAAACTTAGCCTGGAAATTTTCCTTCCTTAAAAATAAATATCCTTTCCCAATTTATCATTTCATCTCATGTATCACCAGTGTCCACCACCTGTGAGCCTCAGCAATAAAAACAGGCATTAAACACTGTTAAAAAAACTATTGCAACATTCTTAGTACGTCTATTTTTATGACCAGAATATAAATTTCAATCGTTTGTTATATTTGTCACATCTGAAAGATGATCTGTTTCTCAGTTGCTAATGTTCAAAACTATTGTATTTTCTCAATGCAAATATTTAGCTGTTTCTAGTTTTATTATACTCTATGAAGTTTTTATTTTGTTATCTAACTGACTAATAAGCTTGTGATAATGGAGGCCTTTCACTGTTTTTATGACTTTCCTAAGTATCTTACAGTATTTTAAAATGTATTTTTAAGTAAGGTCTTCATTGCATTTTGATTCATTATATAGTTGCCTTTTATGTTGACTTAACATTTTGATTCCTTGGGTTAACCAATCCCTGATAATATTATTATGTTTTCTTTTTCTGATTTTTATAGGGAAGCATGCATTAAAGTATAATTTAAAAGTATGCAGAAAATTTCACTATAAATATTACTTCATGATTCTTGTTGAGGTACCTCTGCAATTTTATTTACGTTTTCTGCTTTAAAATCTCTAAATTTTATATAACTTTCATATATATTAAGTTTTATTTTAAAGTACTTTTTAAATATTAATAGTGCTTATGGTTGAAGAGACAACTGATTAATGGGGACCCAGAATACAATGATAGTTTACCTAAATTTACAAAAATTTCATTTGCTGTTGTTGAAAGTTTATTATTCCCAAAGGGAAAGTTAATTGTATGTACTATATTATATGTAGGAGGACAGTTCAAAAAGTTCTCAGCTGACACAAAGATGGCACTGATAGTACCAAACATGGATAGCTCTTAAGTACGAACCTTTAGGTGCACCACACATTTTCATACAAGTGCTTTCATCACAGATGTGTTCTACTGCTTCTTTCAATGTGCCTTTTTGTTGCAGTTATTCCATATTTTAATAATAGCTCCATGAAAAGAGTACAAAACTTTTTTAAATATGTTTGCAAGGTCTAATATTATATATTTTTTATTTGTCCCTTACAATCATAAATCTCAAATGACTACTTACCAGTGAGCGGCCGCCTATGTCCTCCCACCATATAGTAATGCAAAGTGTCAGGAACTGCCAAGTCCCCTAGACCACTCAGTTTAGAGCCTTTACCCAGAACAACAAGTCCTAATGCAAGTCCTGCAGCCAACGAATATGATTCCCGATCCACACTGTTCTCCATTTCTGGTCCAGGCGGTCGGCCTGTAATTGTATAGAAATTTTCATCTGAAATTTGCATACAAAATGAGGATGGTGATCATTTTGTTAGATTCATTGCATTAAGTTTGGAAGAGCATTACATTTTTGCTAATTTATCATAACTTTCACTTTTCATCATTAAATCTAATATCAAGTGTATGCTGACTTTCACAAATTATAAATGATTAAATGGCAAAAGTTTGCATGAATCATTCAGTATTTTATTTGTTGTATCCCATAAAAAACTTAAGCAATATTTTAATAACTTAAGCAATATTACCTATTTCTGAGAGAAGCACCTCTGCTATATGCCTATGTGCAGTTCCTTCAAACAGTAACCCAACTCCCAACAGTGCTGCCACTTGTATATTTTGAGGAATGTCTAACTCTATAGAAGTGGGAGGCAATAGAGCCTCCACATGGATACTCATTAACTTGGTGGTGGCAACATCCATTGTGCCTGTAATGCAATCAATTTAATTTAAGTCAAATTACTTAACTCAAATTTGTCCATTATACACATAAAGAGGTTTTAGGTGATACTATACTTCATTAACTAACTATTGTCAGAATATGTTTCAAGAGCATTTACTCTTATCTTCAACCGGGGACTGACTAATGCTGGCAAGTGATGATGTGACCTCTGGTGGTTCTAATATTTGGCAAAATACAATCCTTATTCTTTAAAATATAAATCGTTTCCCACATTGCTAATTGGTAGCTTTCAACAGTTTTTTTTTTTGTGATGTCATGATTGTACGTCCAAAAATGATCTGAAATGCTGATTTATCCATCTGTTTATACTTTGAATTTCTAAAATGTTCTTTAGTCCTCATCTCTTAATTTCTTATTGGTCTTCTTATGTATATCTGATCACAATAAAAATCTGCAGGCATGTTGTTATACGGCACCTTAGAGATAAGCAAATCTGCTTCATACAATGATCCACGCACTCATACCTAGCATAATAAGCGTTAAAATATGTGCAAACATTTGCAAAGTTTATACTCACCCCTCTTAGTGGCTGCCACTCCCAGTAAAAGTCCCACACTAGTCATCTCATGACATTTAATGAGATATTCAAATGTATTCAGTTGTGCCAAGTTGCTAAGGTGGCCATTGAGTCCAAGTGCCATAAGGAAACCTGCATGTTCAGTTGGTACTTCATTTGTTCCCTAATTTCAAGAATTAAATCATTTGTCACGTCATAAGATTGAGGAAAGGAACAAATTAACTATAAAGTATACAAAAATTATATCACACAAATTATACAGATAGTTTCTACAGCACTGGATAAGGCTAACAGACAGAAAATTCACATTCATTAATGAGATTAATGATTGGCAATAATAACACTATTATGCTTCACTTAACTGTGCTGCACTCTTGGCAGTCTAACAGTTATTGGCTCCTTTTTATTGTCATAATTTTTAAACCAAAAATGTTCTGAAATTGCCAATTTTTCCAAATGTATATTTCTGAAACGTTCCTTGATTTAAATTTCTAAATTTCTTTTCATTTTCCCTATATATATCTGATTAAAGTTCTTGCAATAAATTTTATAATTTGCAAACTTTTTGCAATTTGGCACTGCATCTATGGTTTTAATATATAATTTATTGAAATGCTAAGATAAAATAAATACAAGAGGTCTTCACCTATTCGGCTCTGGCCATTCTTAGATGTAACCCCCACGAATACAATTTGTGTTACAATAATTTCTTTACTTAATTTTAAATTAAACTCAATTATTCTTATTTAAATTCCTGAAACAATATCAAATAAAATAATAACATATTAGAGTACTCCATGTGTAACACTCACAATCCTTGCTAAACACTCTCTTTGGTTTCATCAGTAGTCTCCTAATGGAATTCCACAAGACAGAGGTTCAGTAACCAGTTCAGGCACTTCTATCATATCCATTCTTTTCCTCCTTATTGCTCTCTTTTAAGCTCCTACTCTTATTCCAAATTTTCTTGAGCTCTTCAATTGCTAATTATCAAATAAACTTTACATATTCCACTCTACTTCAATTCAAAATGGATTTGCTGATTAATTTTATAACCCTGCACATATTATATGAGTACCAACAATTTTAAAACTAATTTAACAAATCACCAAACACTCATTTGTTAACTATTCACATTTATGTGTGGGAAAGAAGATAATGTGTTCCATTGTCTAATGGAATGTGAAATGGTAAAATGGAGGTGAAATAGTATTTGAGATGATAAATGGGACAATCTACAGAAAGATATAGTGGCAATTAAAATTCAGAAAAAATCAACAGGATAAGGGAGTTTCTACAAAAAGTAAGGGAAAAGTGGGGGGGAAGCATAAGGAAGGAGCAGGAGGATAAACATAATGGATGAAAATGATTTTCTCATGATACAGGTTTCTCACCATACAACCGGGTGGTTAAGGTATAGGAGAACATAGTTTTTTTTTAATTTTGGTACTGATAAAAACCACAGATTAGTTTACACTATAAATTAATGTATATCAAATTGTAATGTTGCTTGTTAATAAAATTCATTTATTCATTCAACTATCCACATCCACTTATTTTTAACTTTATACAAATAATTTCCTAAGTTACTCATTTAAAATAGATGTGCCAAAATACTACCTCAAAGTAGAACAATCTAAATTGTTACATACTTAATATCACATTGCCCAATAATCTAATGCAGTACAATTTAGTTATTTTAATTCAATTTCTTATTTCTCTCTACTGACCATCTCCATTTCATCTTTATCTTCCATAAAAATTCCTTTAATTTAGATAGCTCAGATTGATCTTCAAAAATCTTTTTTGCTATAACTTCTTTATTCCTCAATAACCATTTCCTGTTTATTAAGCTTACCCTCCAATCATTCATTCCTTTGCACTGAAAAATAACATATATCTCATCTTCCTTTTCCCTGCAGATAAAGCAGACCCCTGGGATTACATCCCCCCCTCAAACTCATTAATTTCCAAACCTCTAATCAAGCCAACCTATTGCTTTCCTTTCATTCTGCCTACAAATAACATTATGCTTTTGCTTATCTGATCCATTTTAAATATCCTTGTACCATGTCGATGAACTTTTCTCCTAATCTGGGAGAATAAAATTTGCTTGTCCATATATTCCAGTCTTATTCTCACTTCCCTCCAAAATCCTCTTCAGAAATAACCAATTTTAACTCCAAATACTCCTAGATCATTCTTGCACAACTGCTCTCTAGCATTCCATAACCAGGTATTAGCTGTAAAACCCAATTTTTCTTCTGGATATTTCAGCCATATTTTCCCAATATCAGTATGAAGTAGCTCTTGAACCTGAAACAAATATCTCAAATCCTTTCCATCATTAATCCTCTTGCACACTTACCTTTCCTAACTCTGCCAAGGCTCCAGCATTAGCTGTACCTCCCAATATTAGCTTACAAAAAACTCTTTGAATTAAATCCATATTATGCCATCCATTGTCAACTTCCTAGATTTCCACTCCATAAATCGATCGTGACTGAACCAAAACAGAATATATTCTTTCAAATCACTTAGCGCTCATATCCGGTGTTAAATATAGAGATCTACGAATTGCTGTCATTGCCATTCTCTTGTGCCTTTCCCAACTTCTGCTATACTCAATTTCATTTCCAAGTACAAAAATTCACTAATAACCTGAATTTCTTTATCCTCTATTAATCATTTTTCATCTTTATGCACTTTATATGATCTTAATACATTTTTAATGTTAACCTTTTTATTCTAAAAAATAGACATCTTTATGAACTTCAAGATCCCACCACTGGACTGTTAAGTGAACTTATCCTGCCATTGCTGAAAAGTAGATCTACAGCTAAGGATGGGAATGCATACTTTTGAAACATGTTGTGTGTTTTAAATGTGTAAATTATGCATAATAGTGTTATTACTACTGATTGATATCTCTTTAATGAATGGTATAATGCTTCACTGTCAAAAACTTACACTGATGCTTAAATTGTAAGGAAATTCATAATTAATCAGATTAATATAGGACATCCATTTCTACTCATTTATGTAAAAACGTGTTTCAGCAGACATAACTGTCAATATCATCTTCAATGATGACAACAATTTTTTAGCACAGTACAAACTATAAAGTTGATACCATTTGAAGCTACTAGTACAGTGGCATAATCAACCACAAAACCAAAATGTCTGGAAACAATCACAATTAACCACCACACAACATCATATTTCGACAATCTAGAAACTCTTATGAAGAACATCACCATCTAACCTCTTGCTGATAAGAAACTGGCAACCATTTTCTGGTTTACAGCTCAACATTGTTTAGCCTTCATGGAAAATTGTCCCAAATTGTTAATTGCCTCTTTGATCCCCATTGGTAAATCCAGCTTTCATTAAAGATGAAGATATCACAAGTTGGGAGCTACCCTTATTCAAATAAGAAACCATTTCCTGGCCCTATTCCCCACATGCTGCGTTTTGTTTTTCTGTGAGCTGGGAGTACATAACAACAACAAAGATTCCTCAAACAAAGATATTTGTGTAGCATTTAAAGACTATTCTATATCCCTGTAAGTCACTTGTAGATCATTCCTCGCTATGGTTCTATATGAGCAATGTTTTTTGTGACTACTGCTGCTGGATGCCCCATGTATTTCTCATCTTTCTACACTATTCTTCCTCACCTAAACTCTATAAACAATTATAGCAGAGTCTGGAAAATCTCTTTAATTTCTACATTCTTGATGACTCAGATTACACTTATAATCATAAAAAATTGACAAATATTTTTCAAGCCAGCTCCATCAGACAGTGGATGCACAACCACTATTAACATTTTGCTGCAGTTGCAACAAAGAGTGCTGTACACTAACTTTCACTATGGCTACTGGGTTCCTAACAGGAAACTTATGTCTCTTATAGTTTATTCAAAGTCAACAATTTTATAGACAAAGCAGTAGATGATAATTGCTGAAAATATGCCGAAGAAGGTAAAGGAATATTCAGTCAGCTGAGATGTAAATTATTGTTTTTGGAATTTGCAAGGAATAATCTTCATTGACTATTTGCAAATGGGTCAAATAATAATAGCCACCTATTAAGCAGCATTGCTTTTGAACAATGAACCAAAGAAAAAACAGCAAGTGTCCTTTCATAGGATTAGGACTATATAAAGGATATGAAAAAACAAACCACAGAAAGGCAGAACGAAACCAGGCATTTTGAGGTTAGGAATATAGGTCACAGATGCAGAATAACAACAGGAGTGCTGCACGATCATAACAGAAATCTGACGTTATGGAACATCTTCATTTTCCAGTCAAAATTAAATGTAACTCACTGTGTATGTACACTCTCAACTAATGAGTACTGGTATGCAATGAGAAACTAAATATTACATACATGTACTTAATTTATTACCCTGGAGGCCATTGCATTGATCAATCAGCCCAATCCATCTGTCACCAAATGTTCTATTTAAGTCATTTTAAGGTGCAAGATGCAAGTGGTGCCATCATGTTGGAACCATAACTTTTGCCTATTTCAAGATACGCACATGGTATTAACATACCACCTAGAGGCTTCACCGCCTAGAACATCAGACACACCTAGCAACGGTGGCTAGTACTTCCAAGAGTGCATTTTGTTTACATCTGGCACACCACAAACAAGTTTCACCATCTGAGACTAACAGAATGTATTTAATGCTGATGCATGTAGCACAGTAAAAAGCTTCTATGAC
Organism: Metallyticus violacea; assembly: GCA_030762175.1. Lineage (NCBI taxonomy): Eukaryota > Metazoa > Arthropoda > Insecta > Mantodea > Metallyticidae > Metallyticus > Metallyticus violacea. The sequence goes on from CM060844.1 coordinate 18,561,119, forward strand.
CCTTGTTCCTATCCTGAAAATGCTTAGTTTGGTACTGTCTTTAAACTCTACAATTTCCTGCGCATTGTTTTTCCGCATCCAGTATTGACAGTTATAATGGTAAAAGTGCAAGAAATGATTCCTTATACACCCTTTGGACTTTGCCAATAAAAAGTTCTATCCATAAAGAATGTTTTATTCAGTTTGATGGAAAGATTATTTTATTAAATGAGGATGTCACCCAAGTAATCAATGATTATTTTCCAGATTATGAAAAAACCAATTTTTCTGCCAAGATGAAAAAATTGGTACTTCACTGGATCAAATGTATAGCTTTTGATGCAGGGTCTGTTGAGAAATAAAATTAATATTTCTTCCAAAAATTATTGAACACCACATTTTATATAATATATGTATATATTCTAAAAAGTTAGGATAACCATCCTAACGAACCATTGACATACCTTTGGCTTGTTGAACACTATCCATGTGGAGTCAATGTCTGATGCATTGGGGGCAATGCGGAGGCCAGCAGCCACGCCATTATGAAACAATGGCCAAAGATTCATGTTTGGAACCACCTCAATATGAGAGAGATCAACAGTTGTACCTCTTGGAGGAGCTCTTCCTGTAAGACACAGTCTTGGAATGGGAAGTGTTTCAGTCACAACTGGTGCTGCTGTCCGTAGTGTGAACATGCCCCTAAAGCAAGCAAACAAGTTATATAACTACACTAATCTAATGAAATATTTTTAGTAATTCAATCTTCTTATGCAGGTCGAATGGTTCAAGATTTATTGCTATAAAATCTGTAAAATGTTAGATAATCGTATGACATAATGGCACTGAACAATGGATGACCGATTTATCATCTTATGTATTTTAATCTAGAGTAGTGGTACTCATTATCATCCCTTGAGCTGCATGCTGCTCTTGAAGTAATTTTCCTTTAGTTATATCTACTTAAAAAAAATATGTGAAATTCCAGAAAACTTTGGATATCCCTGTATCATCCTAACAGTGGTGCAGGTGTTCAACAATGAGGTGTATTGTTAGAAGATGGTTTTAATTTGTTCAATGTCATCTAAAGCTGTAATAATAAAATTTAGTCATGATTAGATTCTTAAAAAAAACAAGTAACTGGTTTTAAAATATTCTGTTTACTTCAATTTGAAAAATTGATACATATTGGTAGGTTTGCTTAAGTTCAATATTTAGTAATGGTTACTGTTTTTTTAAAAGGAAAAAAGATAAAATTGGAAGAGGAAGGAAGAGTCTTTCAAATCAGTTAGAAATATGATTTTTTTCTTTATACCTGCAAAAAAGGCAAGGTAGTGCCATGTCTTTATTATGTTGTGACATAGTAAAGATTATAAACATTTTAATCTTAATAGGCAATACTATACACATTTTGAGAGCAAGTATCCAAAATATTCTAATTTGAGATCAGATAAACTAAAAACATTAAAAAAAAAATGTCAATAGTGTCTGAACAAAAAATTATATATACTACTATATTATCAAAATGAATTGACAACAAAATCATAATATTAAGTAGAAGAAATTTTAGCACCTAAAATGAAATCATTTACAGATGCAGATATTTATAAGTTTTTTCTAGCCATAAGTAACACATAGTTTTATAAATACTCAAATGCAAATCAGATAAAAATAAACTTACAAAGTTGTAACTTTCTGATTCTATTTATGTTAAGAGAGTTAACGGAATATTGGAAGACATGCTGTTGCACTTTGGAAGAAATTTGTGAATGTAAATATTTCATCCTTGCTCTTGATTTATCTGCAGATATTAGTTTCATCTCTTAGTTGCTTTTATTTGTCAAATATCATAAAAAGACCTGGATTATAAAGGAAGAATTCTTAATAGTATTACCTATATATCAGGTCAGACACATGGAATAATTTTTTTTGAAACAGGTAATTATTTTCCGATAAATACAAAATTGACTTAAACAAATAAAGCAGTTTTTAATATAAATTTGAATAGTTGGCATTTTCACAGTGTTATAAGAAAATTTGTTGTATGAAAATAAAGCAGTTTTTTTTTTCTTCTTTTTTTTAAGGAAATATTCAAGGCCTAAGTTTAAAATATCTCCCCAGCATTTGCTATTTATGAGGATTGAGGAAAACCTTAGCCAGGGAGGACAAACCTGGTGGAATTCGAACCCCAGACCTCCTGCTCACGAGTCTGCGCCTTTATGACCTCGGCCACCAGTGGCAGTAATATCAGTGTGTATTAACAGTTGCCCCTCATGGTAGGTCCCCATACATGTTACATATCCCGTACATTTAAACAGAGACCAGTTATTAACATATCATTGCATTTATATCAAGAAAATCTTGCTGTTAAATTTGATGAAAGTTTCAAGTTTATTATGAAGAAAGTAATTAACATTGTTACTTTCATTAGGTCATTTGAACTAAATCATATGCAATTTATAGAATTTCTTAAAGAACTTAATTCACAGTATGCTGATGTTATATATCACAGTCAGGTAAGGTGATTATGTAAAAAGAAGATTTTTTAAATTATATCATGATCTTTGCTATGAAATAAAACTCTTTTTCATGGTGTTAAAGGTTGGTTTCCTGCTGATATAACAGAAGTACTGAATGATGTTCAAATTTGAAAGAAAGGTAAAAACAAAGCTTATTTTTCCTTTGGAACAAAAACTGAATATATATTTGCACACAGATAAACTGAGTAATAATGATTTTACTAGTTTCCCATGCTCTCAACACCTTATTCAACAACTCAAGAAAATTCAGAGGAAGAAATTAACTTGAAATCTATAGTAGAATTGCTCACTGTATTTGGCCATCATTTCAGCATGAAATTTATTCAAAAGTTTCAATAAATCCAAAATCCCTGATCAATAAAGACAGCAGATGTAACTGGTTATCAATTTTTGGATCAGATTAGAATTCTGAAAATTAGAAATCTCCTACAGGATTCACAACTAGAAGATATTTTACAATAGTGGAATATACTCGCAGAAAAACAGTTTGTAAACTTGATATCATGTGCATATAAAATGTTGTGTCTTTTTTTGGATCAAAGCATATTTGTGAAATGACTTTCAGCAAGATAAAGTTTATCAAGGGTAAACATAGATCTTGTCTTTCCAATGATAATTTACAAAACCTGCTGAGATATCTGATCAACTAGCTCATATTGACAAGATTGTGCAAGAGAATAACAGAGTCCAGCCTTCAACTTCAAATAAACAACAGTAGTCCACATAACAGTAAGTTATTTAATTTGTTTTGGTGGAAATAATTGGCCACAGTAGCAGTAATAATATACTAAAAAGAGCTATTAATATAAAATAAATCATAATAATGAATGGATAAATGTTCCAGACCAAAGTATAGGGTACCTTCCCAGCATTTGCCATTTATGAGGACTGGGGAAAATCTGGAAAACCTGTCAGGGAGGACGGTCCTGGTGGGATTCCAACCGCAGACCTCCCGCTCACGCGTCCCTTAATGACTTTGGCCACCTGTGGTGGTCTCTTCTGTTGAGCTAACCAACTTCTTTTTCCTTTAGCTTTTCCTTTCAATTCCACCAATGCCACCCCATTTGGAGTTACCTTGGTAATCCCAACACCATTTTACAAAATGCTCTGTGAATATGATCACTCTTTCTCTGTACCTCATTTTTCAACCCCACACATAATTTTTGAATCAATCATTTCTACATAAATTCTCTCAATCCATGTTACACTCATACTTGGAATCTTCTTTAAGATTCCTAAGTACACTCATATATATATAAACACTAAAAATATAATCAATGAAACTCAAATTCAATAACATTGATTCACTTTTACCTGATGATGGTATCATACCATCAAATGTGCCAAAAAATTCACTTCTGTTATTGTATAGTATAATTTTGAACAGGAGCTTCATTATTCAGATTCATATACTCCTTTAGAAACTTAATGCCATAACTTTTAAATATGAACAGACAGACCATAACTTTTCAATCTCAAATTGCCTGTCTTAAGATGCCTGTACAATCTCTAAAATCGTTGCAATTTCTGTACAGATTTTACAAAGAAGATAAACCATGATGCAGATTCAAATCAAGTAAAGTTCATGTTTTCTTTCTTATGATGATTCTCTAGCAACTTCTATTTTACACTATTACTTTACATGCATTAATTTCAACAAGAATAAATGCTATTTTAGGATCAGATAAGAATAACATACCGGCCTATCGGCAGAGCCATAGTGCGAGTACAGATAGCATACAGATGCTTTTCTTGTTCTTCTATAAACTCATGGTCTGAAACCTCTGGGCGCTGTGTGATGGAAATTGGTACTGGTTGGGAAGACTGCAACAGTCTGCGGACTTCTGCTATACGATGATCCTTGCTGAACCTCAGTTTCAGAATCTATGCAATAAATAATAATAAAATTTTGTTTGTTCAGCATCACAAAACATATGTAAAAATAAGAAGATAGGAAGTACAGACTAAACATTTCCTAATGCAGTGCTTTCATTTCAAAACTTCTAAGCCTGAGTAATTACCTGTTTGACTTAAATTTAATCTTAAAAAACACATGTTAAGATTTTTTCCTTACCCTGAAAAGATAAGGTCAATGCCAAATAGCATAAGGCATCAAGGATTTGAGCTCATTTGCACTAACATTAATTCATTTCATTTTGATTCCAATCATTACTACAGACTTAAACCTACAGTATTCATGTCCAATCAGACATTGCAAGAGGATCAATTTTGTCAAAGCTACAATAAATAACAAATTAAAAAAATGAATAAATATATAAAAATAAGTCAATTTATTTTCACTGAAATTACAATTATTAATATTATACTTATGCAGCTTATTTTCGGACTGCAGTTTACCGCCATGGGTGGCCGAGGTCATTAAGGCACGGACTCATGAGCAGGAGGTCTGGGTTCGAATATCACCAGCACCGTCCTACCTGACTGAGGTATTTTCCAGGTTTTCCTCAGTCCTCATAAATGGCCAATGCCAGGGAGGTACCCTAAACTTAGGCCTGGAACGTTTTCTTCCTTAAAAATAAATCCTTTCCCAATATACCATTTTATCCCATATATCATCAGTGTCCATCGCCTGTGGTGCCTCTATAGCAAAAACAGGGTTAAACACTATTCATTCATTCTAACCAGCTTATGTTGCTCAGCTGGAAAATCAACCTTATACTTGGGGCATAGGCTATCATGTCCATTCAAAAAAAGCTACTTCTCACCTCTAGATCCATACCCTCCATGCCATCATCTTGGTCAGACTCTACCATTCTCGTTGTTGCCGTTTTCCTTGCCTCAGTTGCAGGTCCATCTGATGGCTGAGCACCACCAACTGTGCGGCCACCAGACTGTGGCAAGTAGGAACACAAATCAATGCTCCCAACTTCTGGCCTAGCATCCTGTTTGGACTGACGACATTGTGCTGCCAAATCCTGTCGCACTGCTAAACGGTATGCTGCCTCTGGCCAATCAGGAGGTGGATCTGCTCTACAGCTGTATATGGCATCATTAAGAAGCAGCGCTATACCAGCTGGTAGTGCCAACAGGTCCCTTCGAGTAAGTCCTAAACAATTAAAACATTTATAAAACTTTTGGTCTGGTTGTAAAACAATGACAACAAAAATAATAATAATATTTACTTATTGTCAATAGACTTGGCATAAGTTTATGACTTTGTCATTTTATATTTACATTAAATTTAAAATTCACTTAATTTATAAATATATTTATCAGTTATATAGTTCTTCAGATAAAACTTAAAAACTGTGCTACTAAATTTTTTTATATAATTCAATAATGTTATAGATTTAAATAGTGAGAATTTTAACAATGAAATATTGTATAATATAACAAATTCTTTATCAGAAATTCTCTCAAGTGAGTGGAACAAAACTAGTGAAATTTGAGTGAATTCCTCATAAATAATTCAATAATGTTACATTCTTTTAAAATGTTAACTTAACATAATAGCAAGCTGAATAATATGATTTCTGCATTTGACATACCCATTTCTGTCATTAGTAGCACAGCACGGTGTGGAACATTAAACTTTGTACTATTTTTAGCATCATTTGGAGACATTTTGTCCATAAATTCATTCCTATTGCCTGGTGGTACTACTGCTTGAACAAAGCCATCCAACTGGATATCAGGCATCTCTGATCCTTGTGTAAGCAATGCTATCAACTAAAAATAAAATTGTATTGTAACATTTGCAATAGTCATAATGTTTTATGAGGGCAGATTGATAAGTTTGGTAAAAAGCATGATAAATAAAATTTTTTTGCAAAAACAAAAATTTTTTTCTGAATGTAATCTTCTTTGAGCTTTGCACTTGGTATAGCGAGATTCCAATTTTTTTGAATTCCCTCAGGAAAAAAAATTCTTTCAAACTGTGCAAATAATGTTTATAACATAAATAACCTTTTCATTCGAGAAAAAGTATTGAATGAATGAATTTTTTATTTCTGCAAAATTGTCTTACAATAACTTTACATCTATTCTTGGAGTGCTTGTTATTTTAGGATCTATACATTTAACATCCGGGTTGTATATGTAATAAATCCTATTTTCCACTATTTACCCCTTTCCACTATTATCTCATAACTATCCTGTTTCCTTACTTTATTTCTAATCCAAACTTCTTCAGTTTTACAATATAAATCTTTATCTATTTTCCACAAAGTGAGCATTTCCTTCTCCTCCTTTAATTCAATTAACCATATTATTCCTGCTCTACCCCACAAAACTCTTCCCTTTCTATCTGTTGCGATTGTCTTTCAACTGACTTTGCTCTTCTCCTACACTAACATAATTATCTCATAGAACCACTAAAAATCACACTCTAAGAGCTTATTTTCTATTTCTTACATATGAAGCACTCTAATTTTGTCCTTACCGTTGTAACCCTTTTACGTCTCTTGAGTTTTTGGCACCATCTATTTCTATAATACTCTCTAAGGGTGATGACACAACATCCTAACCTCTTGTCTCCCAGGCAAATCCCCCAAGTAAATTTTTCAAATTAGGAAAGAAAAAAATAGTTATATGGAGCCAAAGATAGGGAATAGGATGGAGGGGAACTATTTTGAAGCCCAGCTTGTGCACCTTTGATGTTGCAATTATCAACATATGAGTAAGTACATTGTCCTAGTGGAGGAGCACATTTTATTTATTTATTTATTTATTCATCCTTTTGATCATTTTACATGATATAGGACATGTCCTAGAGCTACAGTTGTTTAATATAATATTAATTTATAATTAAAATAAACAGATATTTAACATGGGATATAAATTCTATTTACAGATCTTAACAGAATGAGTTTGAAATTTTCAAAGATATTTGAATCTATTATTTTTATAAAACTCTCTTAACTATAAATCAATGATTAAGTGGCAGCTTTATTAGCAAACTTAAATTTATGCAACACAAAATCTATAGTTTCTTATTAACTTATAGCCACGTATTAAGAGATGTCTAATATGAGATGCATGTTATTTACAAATAATATTAAGTTGGTCACAGTTGATAAGCTCTGTCTATACACAATATAAAATCACTGATATCTAACAGCTTTCTGAAACTCACTTTGATGAAAAAGACAATGAGCTTGTATTTTCAGAGTTTGAATTTATGCAGTACAGATATTCCTTTCCACAATAATAATAATAATAATAATAATAATAATAATAATAATAATAATAATAATAATAATAATAATACTTTATTTACCATTTGGATCATTTACGTGAGATGGGCTTCGTCCAGAGTATAATATATATAATATAAACAATATACAAGTTTAGTAATTATATTACATTTACAATATGCCTTATTTAAAGTTCATATTAATGTTATACACTTTAATGCCTACATTTGTGAGATTATTTTCTAAAATATGTAGTGTTAATCTTGATCATTCTGCTTCAACTCACAATGCAAATGTTCCAATAACTTTGTGTAATAACAGCCACTCACTGTTTTATCCTTTTCCAAATAGTCAATCATGTCAGAAAAAAAAAAAAGTTGTCATCACTTTTCCTGCTGACAAAATGGTTTTAGCTTTTTAGCTTTTTTCAGTGTACTTTCACTTTTGCCAACACCTGTTTTGAATAACATTTTCTCTATGGGGTGTAGTGCTAAATCTACATTTTGTCTACAGTCACAAATTGATGCCAGAGGTAATTTAGATTATGCTGCAACTTTTCTAAACATTATTTTGAAATGTCTTTCCTAGAGGTTTTTGGTCTGGAGTCAACAAACATGGCATCCACAACATACTTGGCTTCTTCATATGTAGAACTTCATACAGGATATTATTTACCCGTTCATATGAGAGGACTATCATGTCAGCAATTTCACAAATCTTAATGTGACAGTCTTCTATCACGATACCATGAATTTTACCAATCATTTCTTCAGAAAAAACCTCAATCAGACATCTGGAACAAGCAGTATCTGCAGTGCTCTCATAAGTCATGTTTAAATTCATTTATCGAATAATAAATATTCTTGAGTGCTGGTGCACAGTCCCCATGAACTTCCTTCAGCTCAGTTAGTATTTGGGCTGCAGTCCACTTTTTTAAATGAAAATGTTTTATCACTGCATGATACTTGCCTTTATTCATTTCTACAAAACCTGTTCCATCGATCACTTAAGATAGCTGCCAAACAAAGAACTGCTCATTGCATATGTTTGAAAATTTGAACAAAACCATTACAAGAATCAAGCTTAGCAACAGTTATGCTACTTAACAAAATTTACTGCAATTTTGTTGAAATTTACCACACTTATCAATCTGCCCTCATATATTTATTTTTAAAACTACAATTAATTTTTATTATGTCCAATGAGAATGATACATAATCTTTCCATAAGTTCTGTCCTTTTTGTTGGTATGAAGATCACTCTGAAAATTTTGAGAATGAAAGCAATAACATTGAAAAAGACTTCTGACCACTGGTATTCCCTATCACACATTTGCAATATCCAGTCTGTTCAAACCATTTTGTGAATGCTGAATGCCATGTTTCTTTGGCAATGTTACAAATACAATACATATGAAGCCTCTGCAACTTCAGATGGTTCAAATGAATGACTTTTTCTGGATGCTTCAGTTTCAGTGCACCAAAGACTGGGCAGACATTTTGTAGAGTATCATCTGCCAGTCACTGTATTTTGACCCTCAAGCATAGATACTACAACTAGGGTGGTGGCTGAGAAGAACGAACATATCTTCCGGCCAAAAGTTCTCCATCTTTTCAATTTTGTTGGAGAATCCTCTACCAGAAAGACCAGAACTGATGGTTGGCACTTATTTTCTGGATCATCCCACTTTCATCACCTGTTATGATGTTAAATATGTTTTTTGATCTTCAATTAAATTTTTCTAGCCTTTTCTGTCATCAATCCACTCTTACTCTTTTATGATCATCTGTGAAGTGGTGAAGGACCCAGTGACTGCAGAGCTCCTTGACATTAACATTTTCTTTAAAAATCGTTTTAATTGCTGCTTTTTTTTTTTTTTTTTTTTTTTTTTTTTTTTTTTTTTTAATGATTTATTTATGGACGCTCTTTAACATCTCGGGTCATCAGCATCCCATTCAAATCAGGGCGTGAAATGGCCAACAAATTTTGCTCAGAGGCCTCTCTTTCAGGCTTGAGGTTTTTTTTGTGCCGTAAATGTACGACACAGGACCCATGGCTTTACTTCCCTTTCGAAGGAAGCCATACTTAGGATTTTTACGCCCCGAAAAAATCCATCAGTCCTGGCCGGGTTCGAACCCGCGATCTTGGGTTTAGGAGGCAAGTATGGTAACCCTACACCACCAGGACCGACTTTAATTGCGGTTGATCCAATATACAGGGTTACCTGATCTGAACATTGTACATTAATTGAAAAGTGGAAATGTCAAATGTTCTAAGTAGCATTTTTAAATTTAATAATTTTATTTCAAAAGTACATTCTATGTTCCCAGGTGCATATTCCTGGTGGTATTTTAAGTGCCTATGCATGGATGAAGTAGCTCAAATACTCGTTAACAGTTGGTGCAGTTCTAAATGTGATGCTATGCTGCCATCTGGTGTACTATCTGCCATGTCATGATAAAATTAGTGTTTAAGGAAAAACATTTATAGTAAAGAAATGTGTATTTATTAAATTCCCACAGATTTTTGAGTTATAATAGAGATTTTGCTATTACAGAGAAAAAAAGGATAAGGCCTTAATTCCCCAAGATTTACCTAGGACTGTAAATTAATCTAAAGCTATAAATCCTTTTCATGTAGTTCCAATGGAGTCAAGCAATTTCTTTGATTTAAAAAAGTTGCTGATTCATTGTCAGCATTAAATAAGTACAACATTTTAAAATGCATAATGCTTAAAGTATCTGAATCTCATTCATCTCAAATGTTATTAAAAGAATTACACACCATTAGAAGGTTGGAAGGTTTTTGAAGTTTTAAAGAAAGTAAAATCAGTACACAGAAATCTGTGCTTCATCTGAAAATCAACCCTGTTTATTGGTAGTAAAAAAGAAAGACCACTAGTCCATTTCAACATCTGTGTAAAAATGAAAAATTAAACTGTTCCTGTCAGTTGTGAGGAGAAAATATGAAAATTGAAATTCTTGTACATTTTTCATAATACATTTTTGTACTTCTGCCCTTAATTACATGTTTTGTGCTTAATAATATTACAATATTGTTCTGCTATTCATTAATATTATTTTTGTACTTATTTCCCTCTAAAACATGAAATAAAATGTAATAAAAGTTTGAATGGCATTTGTAACTGACTCTTCCATCAGATGGCACATAGAATCTTTTCATTGTTATTTATTTTTTTCTTCCTGGCCATTGTATTTTAGCAAAAATTTGTTATACAAAATAATTTTGCAGTAAAAAAAGTCTTCAAATTGATTTTGAATATAATAGGTTTAATGCTAACAAAGATGGATAGTTTTTTTTCTTATCCTATAAAATTTAGAAAATGGTACTCAGTGTGTTTGACATTTCCATTCTTCAATTATGTTCTTGCAACATATGCTCCACTTCCATCACATTTTCATCTGTAGCTGTTAAGGGCAGTCCTGTACAGGCTTCATTTTCAAGGCATTCTCTCTTTTCTAAACCAACTTAAAGGCTTAAAATAATTCTAGAATGGAACTGATCTCATTCCATCCTAACATACATGTTAACATACAGATGTGCCGATGTAACATATTGTCGATGCATGCTCAAGTTTGCATATATTGTTATCTAAATGTAAATCTAAAGATAGGAACAGTTGAGTTAACTTCTGATCACTCTTTGTTGACCATTCTCAAAACTTTCAGAGACCCTCATATTTCTAATACTGAAATAAAAACTGATGAAAATAAATGTTATCAATAACTATGACAACCTGAACACTATTCCACTCAAATGTACAGTGAACTCAAACTATCATTCTTGGCAGCACCATTTTCCTGAATTCATCATTCCATTTACTAGTCCCATTATTTACTTAACAGATAAGGTATCACACCAGATAAGAATTTTGTGAAGGCAATAATTCTTATTGGCCTGAAACTTATGGAACTACTCTTGTACCATCTAAGATCTGTCAGGGCAAACAAAACAGTTGTACTCACTTGTACCATGTCATGAGTTTTCATATTCACGTTATGAATGTAGGGAAATGCTGCAGGAAGCACCTGGTTCCTTATGAGTTGATACACATGCTGGAAGATATTTGGAGGTTCATTAGGCATGAAGTTAGGCACTAGTATTTTCTGCAGATCAGCTTCTGATATGTGGCTCTCCTTCTGAAAAATCAATGCAAGACTTTAGCTTTGGGTTAACAGTGTTTATTATTTCAATTAAGCAATTCAAAAATTTCAAACTGTATATCACTTCTATTTTGGACTTGAAATTTATCATAAAGCTTTGCAGGTACAAAGAAATTAAAGCTCAAACCCCATATATCATTGGCATTTTATTTACAAAGTAACGCATAAAATTTTATTAATTAAAATGTTAATTGGAACTTGCACAGTGAAGCCCAGTTCAACTAAATCATACAATAATATCAATTTTATAAAATTGTATACTTATGTTATTACACATAAACTGTTAAGTTTTGAGGAAGTTTATGTTTTATTTCTTTGTCAGAATGTTTTATTTGAAATGTCTTCCCAAGCTTCATGCCCTTTCAGTGTAAAACCATAATGAAACCAACTTAACAGTATCCCAAATCGAATTAATATTCAATAAGGCCACAGCCATGATGTAGTGGTAGCATTCATGTTTCCTAAATTTTATAAACTAACTGGGTGAAAAAAATTATGTATATAAAATTATGAACAGTTTATGTCAATGATGCACTGTCTGGTAACAACTCTAAGATGTCTACCTACTGAAAAACCACCTTTTTTTAAATTGTGTTTAACATTCATTTTTACTGTGCGGCATTGCACTAATGATATATTATAAATTGAACAACAACAACAACAATAATAATAATAATAATAATAATAATAATAACTGAAAATCTACCTTTCAATTAAACATACTTGTAATTACTATCTAGATAAATGTAGATATATTGCCTTGATTTAGTAAATAGTTTAATGAATATTACGTTAAGATTTAAGTTTTGCATTTAGTGATTGAGGATGAAATTATAAATGTTGATAAAAACAGTTGCAGATAACTTGCAGTTTCAGAAATATTTATGTTTTGTTGGTGTTTTCATGAACTTCAACATTTTTTATCACTGTAAGGTAGTTGCACTCTAGGATAGTTCAAATGTGAAGTAAAAAGATACTTACCACAGTACAGAACTTGAGTGGACATTTGGTGGGAAAATCCTTCCAGTAGTGCAGCACATATTCTCTTAAAGAGAGATCACTAGCCAACTGATACAGTAATTGTACCAACAGAGGTAAACTTTCAGCCATTAAAATATTCAGTTTTAAATCCTGTAAAAGAAATAATCACAATCATATTCATTAGTTCTGATTATGTAATAATGATTTTGGCTAATCTTAGGATTAAGTTGTCTGAAATGTATTTTCCAATAAATACTTCTATCATTTGTCTTTTGAGTTACTAGGCAACAGATCACTTAACTAGAAATGCTAATTGGAACTTGTACAGTGAAATATAATTAACATCAATTATATATTGAGTCAAACTACACACTCCATTGCTCCACTTGCTTGTTTATAATATTTATGACTATTACTAGTTTCTTGAACTCTTTGTTTGCATCATCATCATCATCATCGTCGTCGTCGACCTGTAACTGATAATGTGAACAAAGGGTTCATGAAATTAGTACTACATTTTATAAACAAGTAATTAGACCAATAAGAGTGTATAGCTTGACTCAAATCATATAATTGATCTTAATTAACAGATCACTGATTTACATCTGTTGGTAGTAATGCTTTAAAGCATACTTTAAGACAAACTTAAATACCTAGTTTTGCCATAAATACTGTTACAAGGTTTTACTTATATATTAAAACATATTTTAATGCTATATTTTTATTTGTTTTTGATATTTTGTTCTCTTAATATTATGCAAACCTTTAGCATCAATCATTTCTTAAAATAACTCCCTTTTCTCTCCCACATGACTAAAGTCTCATGGGTCATTCATCTAAAGCAACATAAACACCTCCATTAGAAAATCCACAAATGTTGCCTCCAAGGACCACTCATTCCCCAAATTTGTTAAGATGAAGATAGTGTTGTGTTAGTCAATAGGCTTATGTTTTATAAGATAACGGATGCACATTCCACATACAAGTAGAAAACTAGGATATAAATTGTACATGTCTGCAAGGAAAAACGGCACAAGAAATATAGTTTGGGAAGGAGGCAATTGTTCAAGAAAGTTATTAATAAATTTTAGATGCACACAGTGAGCTGACTCATATTAAGATAGCAGTAACATATAAGAAATCCATCAACCCTGGGCAAGATTGAACCCGTGATCTATGAGACAAATATGATTACCACTAGACCACCAGGACCTACAGCACTTTGAAACAGAAGCCGACAGCTTGCTTCTCAGATTTATTATTAGAGATGAAAAATGGATATCCTACATGAGCCCAAAACAAAGAGAGCAAGCAAGGAAAGGCACCATTCTCATCACCAAAACCAGGCGGTGTATGAGTGGCTGTACATATAATTGAAGAATTTTTTATAAGAATCCATTCACTTTGTAAGCTCTGGAGGACCTGTTTTGAATGTCAAGGAGACTATATAGAATGTTAATGAACTACATCAGAATAATTTCAGAGAGTGTAGAGATACATATAAAATCAATTTGAGGGCAATATATGGTCCACATAATGCAGTTTTATGGTATTAAACATTTTGGCATCAGATGGTAAGTCGGTATTAAAGCTAAGCCGGGTGAAAAATTTATTTAGTTTGTCTTTAAAACTGCCCTGTGAGCATAGACATGTTAATTTTCTGCAGCCTGTTATCAGCATTTTCAAGATTTAGTACCATAAAAAACCCTTAAATCTCAAACTAATAATTTGATAGTGCAATACTGAGCATCTATTAACTGCTTTCTTGAATTACGTAACCAAGACTGACAACATTTACATTTTAAATGTCTTGATGTAGCCTACTCTAGAGGGAGCTCCTTAACTGTTTGTGTGGCGTAACACATAATGCAAAAGCTGATTTTCTGCAGGTTGCAGTTCAATTTTTGTCATGCTGTTAAATTTTTTTATTTAATATGAAGAGCTGCAATACACAAACAAAAGAATTATGAATGAAATTAACTTAATACTTATTCTCTTTCTCAACGTGAATGTATTATCAACATACATACACTAATATGCTTACTACTAACATGGTGGCTAAAGCTTAATTACCTAAACATACTCAGGACATGATTGCCCTAGTAATAAACAAAAAATTTGATGTGAAAACAATGACCACTTCTTATTTCAGCAAATGTCACAACCATTGTGCCAGAGTGATATGTGTTGAAACCTCCCTCCATTATTGTGTGCTATGCTTTCTAGGGGCATCTTCATTAGCCAGTGGTGTCTTGGTGCTTTAAAAACTTATAGCCATAGCTTCAAAATTTGAACAGACAGGCCATAAGTTTTCTATCTCAAATTACCTATCTAAGATACTCCCACACTCTCTGAAATTATTTTGGTGTAGTTCATTAACATTCTGTATAGAAAAATGACACAGCTATGCACTGTGTGTATTCAATAAATTACATTTAAAGAAATTATTTATTGATTTAACCTTATATTTATCTATTTTAAATACTGTTTTATTACTCACCTCATATAACAAATGCAGGGAGAAAAGTATAAGAGGAATATTAGTGAACAGAATTGCTCCAGAGTTTACTTGTGCTATGTCAGGGCTGATCATTAAATGATTTGAAGTTGGCTCCACTGCATGCAGACACAATAGATTGGAGAGACCATGCCCCAGATTTTGATGACTGTTGGTGCTTAATAAATTTTTCCAGTCCTCATCAGAGCCACAATCTGACTCTCGCCTCTTTTTGCCTCCTGCCTCCAATAACCCCAGTGACGATTCTTCTTGCTGGAGCTTTTCCACATCATAGCCCAAGAGTTCTGTCAGTAAAAATTACGCAAAATAATTTAAATCTTTATTAATCCATAATCTGCTGCTGAAATTAGTACTTCAGCAGAGTATTAACAATGACATTAATACTAATATTAGCATCCATGCTTTCTAAGATACTGGAAAAAATTACTGCAAACCAAATTATATCTTTTGTAGAAAAACATAAATATTAAATCATTTTCAATTTAGCTTGAGAAAAATAAAACGTTCAACCATTAATGCAACAGTTGAAATAATACACATCTTAAGTAAAAATTATACTTACGAAGCTGTAGACAATGGAGTGGTAATATATACTACATTAATGTATTCAGTTGTTAACACATTAATGTAGTATAAATACACATCTTATTAACTGTTTATAGAAGTGAGAAGATAACAGCTGCATATTTTTTATACTTCAGTAAGGCATTTAACTGTGTAGATCATGATATACTACTAAACAAATTACAGCAACATGGTATTCAAGAAACATTACATAATTTAATAGTCATATGAAAATAAAACACAGCAAGTTAAAATTGCTCATAAAGGAATATTTTCTAATATTCAATTAATAAAATATGGGGTGTCATAGAGCTCCATTCGTGGGCCTCTATTATTTAACCTCCATATGAATTAACATACCACTGGTAATAAATGCTAAAATTATTGCATATTTTGATTTATTTTTTATAGTGTTAAACTTTGTTTTTACTGCTGAGGCATCACAGGCAGTGGATACTGATGATATACAAGATGAAATAATAAATTGGAAAGCAATTTTTTTTTTAAAGGAAGCATTCTACGTCTAAGTTTAGGGCACCTTACTGGCATTTGCCATTTATGAGGACTGAGGGAAACCTGATAAACCTTAGTCAGGGAGAATGGTCCTGGCAGGAATCAAACCCTACCCTCCTGCTAATGAGTCCATACCTTAACCTTGGCCCCTTGTGTTTAATACACAGTCTTGATTATTTAACAAAGCAAAATACTATGCAATTATCAATTTTTAAAGTCAAATAAATAATTTACACAATAACATATGATTATTTTGACAATGCAAAACAAAAGTAATATTCAGCTAACAGTAACCAATGATAAGGAAGAAATCAAAGAGGTGAATTTTACACTAATTTTCTAGGTATAATAAACATTTAATTTGATTACATCACATTAACAAAATTTATAATAAAATCTGCTTAAATATCTCCATATTAAAATGAATGATAAAACTTGTAGACATATGATTGTTATTGAATATTTCCTATGGATTAATAGCATAATTCATTGTATGCAATTATTGTATTTCAATTACTATGTGTTGCAGTTTAATAGATGTGATACATGATTGAACTATGTCAGGATAAAAGATACACTATAGGTTACAATGAAAATATGACGATCAAGACGGTGGACACTGATGATACATGAAATGAAATGATAAATAAATTGGGAAGAGATTTTTTTTAAGGAAGCTAAGTTTAGGGTACTGTCCCAGCATTTGCCGTTTATGATGACTGAGGAAAACCTGAAAAAACTTCAGTCAGGGAGGACAATCCTAGTGGGAGTTGAACCTCAGACCTCTCACATGAGCCCACACCTTAATGAACTCAACCACCAGTTGGAGGTAACAAGCCAAGATGCACAAATTTACATTAATGAAAAGAAGAAGAAGAAAAGACCATTACATTTCATACATTGTCATATGTTATATTGTTATATACTGATATCATTCCATATTTTATATGTTGTCTTATGATATTTGAATATTATTCATCTATCAATTCGACAACTGAATAATAGGTCTTAATGCATAGATATTGTGTAATAGCAAATTTGAATCTTTCACTAATATCAAATTATGATAATTTCAGATATTTGGAGAGTATTGTATATTTTGACTCATAATAACCTCATTTTTGATAACAAGTTAAATTTATAATGAGACTATGCAGATTATTCTTTTGTCTAGTCCTTATGTTATGTATTTACATATTTTTAATGAAATGCTTTTGATTTTAATGGTGACCATGAATAAAACTGAAATCAATTAGGACCCATATAAAATAGAAGCTATATATATAATAAATTACTATTGTCAATTAAAAATACCACAGATCTCATTTAAATTTGTTCTAACACTATTCTTCATAGATAAATGCTTGTATAATATTGCTGAACTATAATGGATATGAATGTAAAATATTGATAATGACAAATATGAATGTATATATGTTTATATGATTATAACTTGATTACTATGCAAATAACCTGCACTATTGAATTAAACTAATTATAGAGAAGCATGACAATGTCGGATGCTCTTGTAAGTGTCTATTAACTAGAATGAATTATTATTGTTGTATTTATTATTATTATTACTTATTTTTTTATTTTTATTATAATAATTTACTGTAAAAGTTCCAAACAGAAAGGATATACTCACAAGGAAGGGTTAAAATTTTTCATTTTTGAAATAAATCTCTACATGATCTTCTATTATTAGTACCAGATTATTCTTTTGAAATATAAAAACATGTTTGCTTCCAACTCAGTTTCCCCGGAATATTAAATTATATTTCATAACTGACAAAAAATATGCATTATTTGCTGTTTTAAAGATAGCTTCAGAACTAATATGATATAATGAGCTAAGAGCATAGATTGCTAATTTTGGTTTTAGCATAATATATTCTATATGTGCTTTCCAATTTAAGTATTTGTCAACTTGAAGACCTAGAAATTTTGTATGTTTGTCTAATATGTGATATTAGTACTTAGATTTAATGTGAGATCAGGTGAGTCTTTAAAATAGAGATTTTTATACACAATTTAGCCACAAGAACATTTAAAGCTGGAATAGTTTAACTTTCAAGTTAACCATGGCATTTAAAGTCCAATAACATGTTTATTTGTTGTTTACTGAGAGGGCTGTTCAATGGAATTAACAGCATTTGTTTCAACTTTCATCCATTCCTTGGCCTATGTTCTGCAGCTCCTAATTCAAACATATGCAAACAGCATTATTGCTTTATGGTACAGACTTATTAAAGCATCTCCAGAATGAAACTCACATGCGTTTGATGCTTATGCATCCAAAATTGATCATGAACTACTCTTTAACACTTTAAGTGCTCATCTCGGCATTCTGTTCCACTCTAACAATAGGGCATTATACAAAGGTCAATATATAAAAAGAAGCCTAAAGGGATTGCCCAACTACTTTCAAAATGGTGCCTTTGAGCAAGACTTACCAAGCAGCACATCATTAAACAGGTGCCATTCCTGGTTAGGTGAGATGTCTTGTGTGCCTGGAGCATTGCGCACACCATACCATTTTACTACCACTTGCATTGCCAAGTCCCTCTTAAGCACTTGTTTCAATACACTGAGACAGCTTGTTACTGTAAAATATCAACAATCAAAAGTTTATGACCACTTAAAACTATAAAAAGAATATGTAAATGCATCATAGTAAATCTAGCAATTATCATTTGGGGAAATACACATGATGTAAAAATTAATAGAATCCTTCAAAAAAGTTGTTTGAGATGTATATATAAGGTAGACAGGAGAGTATGATGTAGAAGTATTTTTAAGCAATCTAAAATGTTAACTATAATATCATTATATGTGTATAAGGTAGTTCTATTTGTTGTTGTTAACAATGAACAAGGCAAGATCCTAATCAAGGACTGCCACAACTATTGCACTTGGACTCCGAATAATTATCATCATTTAAATATAAACAAATAAAAGAGTTATGGTAAACTTTGTGTAATAAACTGCCTCTAACAATTGAAAGTCAAAGAGAGAGAAAGTTTCAAACAAAATTTAACATCACAACATTGTGAGCAAAGCAAAATTATTAAAATCAGTACAAGGACTTACAGAATTAGCAACATGGGAGAAAAATCTACATTTACAAATATGGAGCCAAATTAATGCACTTCGACTCTACTGGGAATGAAAACATAAACTTTAAGTTCATCACACCTCCATCAGAGCAGAATTATCCAGCAGTTGATGGGTACCTAAGGATGTGAACAAAGTTTTAGTGAAATGTGTACTACATACAAACAAGTAAGTAAAGCAAATAAGAGTGTGTAGTTCTACACAATCATAAAATGATCATAATTATATGATTAACTTCACTGTACAAGTTCCAATTAGCATCTCTAGTTAAAATAATAATAATAATCATCATCATCATTGTCATCATCACCATCACCATTACCATCATTTTCTCATTTATAATAATATTTTTGGAATCCATTTGATTTTCATATTTCTCTTCAGAAGTTACAGGATTTTCTAAAATTATTGTCATGGTTTCAAAAGGGGTTAAGTCAGTGACCAAGTTAAGCATCTGATCACCATTGTTCCCCTGTCTAATACATCGCTGCAGTGAGTGGTGGTTTACCTCTGAATGAAATGAGGCTGAGTGCCATCATTTTGTTGTAATATGAAATCATTTCTGTTCTCATTTAGCTGCAGTAGCATACATTCAGCGATCATATCCAGAAAAAGTTACCTGTATTACTGTCTTTTTGGCAAAAAAGAGGGGGGGAGTGCAGTACATCCTCACCTTGGAAACAATACAGAAAGCACAAACTTTGGACAGCCTTGCTCATGTGCAATGTAACAAAGGAGATTTTCTGCTCTCCATATGCAAACATTATATTTCACACTTTTCCACTTAAAAGAAAGATTGATTCATCACTAAAAATTTTTTTACCATTGAAACGTTCATCTTCCGTCCATCAATGCAATGTGATGCAAAAAACTTCCCATAGTGCTTTCAATAGGTGTTACAGCCTGATAGGGTCCAAGGTGATATGGCTTCATTCTTAGATATTTTCATAACACATGCTAAACTTTGGTTTGCAGCATGCCCAGTTTCCTGCAGCCTCTTGCAGATTACTTCCTAGGGCTGTGTTGGTAAGTTTCTCTGACCTGATCCAGTGTTTCTTCCAATACAAAGGGATGCCTGATGGTTTTTCATTTGCAAGGGTAGGTACATAAATTTCGGGTCTAACCATTTTCTAGGTATGATAAAGACAAAAACTATATTTCAATTTTCAATATAGTTACCCTTTATTGCAATACACTTCTCACATCTTTTAATTAATATTTTAATCCCACCCCCAAAAATTGTCAGAAGCCTTGTCTGTAAAATGGGCATAAACTGCATCCATCACTTCTTTGTCACACTTAAATTTCCTTCCTCGAAGGTCCTTCTTGAGTTTTGAGAAGAGGAAATAGTCTCTGGGAGCTAGATCTGGGCTAGATCAAAAATTAGAGTTTCTCTATCCATCTGTACAACAATATAGTCACCTTTATTACCCATAAAAAGATCACAAAACCCCAACAATCATTTTGGAAAGCCCTGTAAATAAGGCCAAAAGTTAAAAACCTAGAGGAAGTATACTGAATCATTTCTCCTTTAACCTTGAGAGGTGAAAATAATAGACTGAAATTATTTTGCTATATAAAGTTCTGCAATACTCTCAGCATTGCATTGCATTAATTTCCAACATTTCCAAGACCAGCCCAAAGAGATAATGTATTAATGGATTCAGTTAGGAAATACTAAGAAAAACTAATAGAAAAGTTAAAACCAGGAAGAAGGAAAATTTAGAAGCATCCAAAACAATTGGAAAAATCAGCAGTACTAGCAAATTTTTGGGAATACATCCATGATATTAAGAAAAAAAAACATTTTGGTAAATGAAATTCATATTTTGATAGAACTGTTCATAAGGGAAAACATTTTCATTCTAAAATATAAAGAAAAATTAATGAATTTTCCTTTAGACAACAATAAATTCCTTCCAGTCAAAAGATGTTGACAGAGAAACAATTCGAATCCATAAGAGATCCCTAAACTTACCAAGCAGTCAATAAATCGCTAGGGATGGGAATGAAGATAACATGTTCTAAATTTAAGAACCTGTAAGTGAAGTTCAGGTCAACATTAAAGCACCTTCCAATTTTGAAGATATTATTGCTTCCCTGTCAATAGCTTCTAAACACATATTTAAGTTGTAATCTTAAGAGAAGTTAGGAACAGTGGAGTTGTTACATATACTGCCTCATTTGTATAGATATTTAAGTATTATATGAATCCTTGTGTACACAACCTTTACAGTTATAAAGGATACACTGTAAATGTAAGTAAGCAGTTAACAATAATAAGTTCTAAAACCAAGTACTGATAAATATGTTTTTCTTGCATTTCTTTTTTAAAACTGTCTGCACAGTTAGCTTACTTTAACAAAGTACTCACACACATTTTATTTAAACATGATATTCTCAGAACTGTAATTAAAAACCTACCCAGTGGACTTGAACAGAGCTGAGGTAAAGAGATGCGAAATAGGGAGCCATCCTTATATTCCTGTAACAGAAACATTTTAAATAAATGTTTAAGAACGGAAATTTTTATATAAACTGATCATTTTCTTATAACACAACTAGTAAGTATGAAAAACTATGACAAAAGCCTGTCATTGTTTCTTAGCAAAAGGAAGAAAAGAATGATCATCTCCATAGTCATGTCTGTCTGCAAATCCAGAAGTCCCCATTTTGATTCCCGTAAGGTCAGTTACCTGAAGGTTTTCTTCTGGAGTTTGTCTTTATCCTGAAAATGATTTTAAGAATTGTGGGACTCCAAGGCCATTAAGTACTCATTTTATAAAACTTTTATTTGTCTACTTAGACCTTTGTTGTTAAGAAGAACAAGAAGAGGAGGGGGAGGAGGTGGAGAAGGATGTGGTGGAGGTGGTTGTGATTTTTGGGACAAACTTGAGTTTACATCTTTCGGACACATCAATTTACTATGAAACAGAAGAAAGCTGGAAAGCAACAAAAGAAACTTAAAAGTATATATTAAAAAAAAAGTTAAGAAGAATAATCTGGCATACACAACACTCAAACTTTCAGATTGCAATGTGGTAAACCTACCAAAAGAAAATTTCAACAATGTAGTTCAACTGAATCATACAATGATATCCATTAATAAAGAAGAATGAGTTTTTAAATAAAGGGCTGAAAACATTTAGCAATTTTTCACACAACATGGAAGAATATATGGTAGATAAGTTTAAGGTGTAGAGCACACAAGCAAATCCTGGAATTACTGAATAAGAACTGGTAGTGTATAAAAAGCAGATAAAGGGAACAAAATTGTGATTATGGACAAAGTAGAATATCAGTTAAAGGTGGAATAATTTCTCTGTGTGAAAGAGTGCATGAAAATAAAGGCGGATCCTTTGAAAAAAATATATACAGTCTATAAACAAATCAGTCAACAATAGCACAATCATATCACCCAAGGAGAAACCAAAATTAAAAGCTGATAATGCCACAGTAGCAAGGATACATGGCTTACTGAAAATACATAAGTTGGGAAACCCTTGAGACCAATAATGAATTGCAGAAATACATTATCCTACCACTAGCAAAATCGCTCCCCCAGAGATTTCAGAAATTTTCAAGTTTTGATAGCTTTAGTGTATGAAAAATGTTACTGCCATAGCTGATTTACCTATTTGTTAGTAATGGATGTTTCTCCAACATTCTTTCAAACTAATGCCTATATTTCTCTTTGTCTTTCCTATGTAGATTTTTTCACAATCCTTACAATTAATCTAGTAAATACCAGAATTTTTCTCTTTACCCCTGGAATCTGTTTTGTTTGATTTCAATAAAATTGTTTACACTGTATCAGTTTTGAGGTGCTAAGATGATATTGTACTGCTTGAACATTTTTTGAAATTTCTTATTGGCAGATGGGTGGTAAAAGAACTTTTTAAATGCTTTTTCCTCTGATAAATTTGTTTGCTGAACCCATTAATGATTAACCAAAAAATTTACAGATTCCACAAACAAAAAAGAATTAAACAAATCACAGCTTTGAGTAATTTACCTGTGGAAAAACATTAAAAAGTTCACTTACCATCCATCAGTCAATAAGAAATTTCAATTTTAGTCAAAAAATTTAAAGATTCAACAAACAAAAAGAATTAAACAATCATAGCATTGAGTAATTTATCAGTGGAAAAAACATTAAAAAGTTCACCTACCACCCGTCATCCAATAAGAAATTTCAAAAAATTTTCAAGCAGTATAATATCTTATTTTGATTTAAAGTAAAACACTAAAAATCATGTCTTCACATTAAAACTCTCTTTAAGTTTCACAAACACACTTATAAAAGTAATTTTGGTACTGTTTCGTGAGGTACATTCCTCACATTGTCAACCAAAACGACAACTGAGGAGTCAATTTCAGCAAAGTATGTATGTTACTATGCTTGCTCTGGTGGTCTGTTAATGAACTTAAACAATATGTAGTCTGCTTCCGGTATATCAAAATTCATAAGTTTGTATTCATATTTTTTTATGTAAATTTTTTCCCATATATTAAGTTCTTTCGGATGTTGAACTGACATAACATTACTAAAAACAATTCAACATCCGAAAGAACTTAATATATGGGAAAAAATTTACATAAAATAATATGAATACAAACTTTTGAATTTTGATATACCGGAAGCAGACTACATATTTTTTAAGTTCATTAACAGACCACCAGAGCAAGCATAGTAACATACATACTTTGCTGAAATTGACTCCTCAGTCGTCGTTTTGGTTGACAATGTGAGGAATGTACCTCACGAAACATGTACCAAAATTACTTTTATAAGTGTGTTTGTGAAACTTAAAGAGAGTTTTAATGTGACGACATGATTTTTAGTGTTTTACTTTAAATCAAAATAAACTGTGTGGATTCCGACATTCCGTAAACAAGTATAATATCTCCTTAGCACCTCAAAACCGATACAGTGTAAACAATT
This sequence comes from Metallyticus violacea, assembly GCA_030762175.1. NCBI lineage: Eukaryota > Metazoa > Arthropoda > Insecta > Mantodea > Metallyticidae > Metallyticus > Metallyticus violacea. The sequence goes on from CM060844.1 coordinate 18,585,616, forward strand.
TATTGAAATTAAACAAAACAGATTCCAGGCCCAAAGAGAAAAAATCTGGTATTTACCAGATTAATTGTAAGGATTATGAAAAAATCTTATGTAGGAAAGACAAAGGGAAATACAGGCATTAGGTTGAAAGAACAGTGGAGAAACATCCATTACAAGCAAATAGATAAATCAGCTGTTGCAGTACATTTTTTGAATGAAATAGAAAAAGGCATTACTTATTAAAAATGTTCAACAATCAAAGGAACTAAACATATGGGAACAGATTTATATAAAAAAAACACGAGGAAAACCTTATGAATTTCAATATCCTGGAAGCAGATAGCATTTTATTCAAGTTTATCACAAGACAACCAGAGTCAACCCAGATACCTACCTACCCAATTCCTATGAATGATCCAATAGTCATTTAACAACTGACAATGTGGGAAGTGTTCCAAGAAACATGTCCTGATTAAATCTTAGGTAAGCAAAACCATAAAGAGTGTTCTAAATATTTTGACTCAGAAGAGGTTATTAATGCATGTTTCATTGTGTTCAATTCCAAACTGAATTAATATTGACACTGAAATAAACTGGAAAAAAATGGACTATTCTGTATCTAAACCAGAATAAGAAAAAAAAAAAACATTATTTTGTACATAAATTAAAATATTTTAGCTCTTTAAAATACAATGTTAAATATATTTCTGAATGTATAAGGCCCTTTATTGGAATATATTATTAAAGAAAAGATTTTAAAGGTACAGATATAAAGGTGGTCCTTCTATAGTTAATTTATATTACAAATATTACTAAAATACTAGTTATCTTGCACCTATGTTCTTTTTTAACAGTTTGAATCACTTACTAGTGTAACCCTATTGCTGACAGCATCCCGAAGACCTGTGAGTTGATCTTGTCTTCCAACAGATTCTTCACCTGACATAGAGGATTCTAGATGCTTTCGAGCATCATGTGCTGATGGTACAGGAGATAAAAGATATACTTCTTCAGCAAACTTTGGTTCAGCAGTAGAGTGTTGTCCTGTTATAAGCAAACTGCTCCTCCTACAAAGTTAAAACATTAACAGCTGCATTCTCAGCACTGTTGATGAAATTTGTGACAGAATTTATGATAATCTGAATTGAAGTTTCTATGCTATGTAAAGAGTTTATACAGACCTTGGGAAAGGGGAGCTGACTCTGAACTGATTACTGACACTCATGGAAAGATATGAAGAAGTAGTGAGTGCTGAAGGAATGCCAGCCACATGCAATTTTCCAACAAGACTCAAACCAGAATACAGTGTGATACCACCATTCAAATCCACTGTGGCTACCATGCACAGTTTCTGCAACACACATATAAAAACTTTTGAATGAATCTATATAAACAAATATAGCAAACAATATTCATTAAGGAACAATTTAATATTAGTAGTATGTATTTTAGCGTCCTGCTTTATACATGTGTTTACCTTTGAATTTAAAATAGTTGAATGGTTTGAGGGAAGGCAATTATACACTCATTTATGTTGCTTCTTCTAATTTTGGATGCAATAAAACATTCTAAAATGTGTTCAAGTTTTCCTTAAGAATATCCAAAAACTAAAAATATATATATATAGCAATTTAGATATGTTTTGACAGCAATCTTTTCAGCATTAGGAATTGAGGAACAAATCTTTGATTTAAAGCTGCACATTTCCTGTAATCATATTCAAAGGTCAAATTTTTAGAACCATATCTATAATGGTCACAGTAAGAAATTTAGTAAATGTTCAAAATTACTGATCATTGTAAACATTTGCTTTGAGAGTTGATAAATGGTAACAGAAAAAAATCACTGTATAATTTTCCACATTATAAAATATGATCTAACCATGCCTAAACTTAGTTCTGCATATAACAAATTATTTATGAACAATTTGTTATATGATACTATATTTCACTGTGAAAATCCCAAACTGTTCAAATTGATATTAGTTTTGCATATTAAACAATTTGCGCATTATTTCTTGAATAGACTGAAGACTTTAAAATTAATCTTTTTTGCCTATTATAACACAGTACAAAACTATGATCTCATTTTTTTTTTATGAAAATCGCTTAAAAGTAAGTATGTCTTTCTATTACTGAAAAAGGCAATATGAATAATTTCACATAGCAGACATTCATGCAGAAATCCTTTTTATAATCTAGAAATACTGCCTCCTCCATGGTAATATCCTCATCAACTATTTATATAAAAAAGTAAAGAAAAATTGTTCTAAGCCAAGATATTCATGACAAAAATGCTAGAAATGCTACACTAGTTTTGGCATTATCCTCTTACTAAAAAGGAGTTTGCTATGACTGAATTTGAATATATAAGGCTCTTTTTTCAATCTTAATACATTTAGGAATCAACAGAGTGAAAATAAGCATAAGATCTCCAGTAGATAAAATGTTTTAAAATGCTAAAAACATTTCTGTGGCTTCACTTTCAATGAACATGGAAGCAGTCTGAGTTAAAAACATTTAAAATATTGATATGGTGATAAAACACTCTTAACATTTCACTCTCAAAATTAACATAAAGAGTGTTTTATCATTGTATGAATATTTTAAATGTTTTTAACTCAAGACTGCTCCCTTGGTCATTGGAAGTTGTTTTTTTTTTATGGTGTTTAATGCCTGTTTTTACTACTGAAGCACCACAGGCGGTGAACACTGGTGATACATGAAATGAAATTATATATTGGGAGAGGATTTTTTTTTTTTTTATTTTAAGGAAGGAAATGTTCCAGGCCTAAGTTTAGGATACCTCCTCAGCATTTGCCAGTTATGAAGACTGAGGAAAACCTGGAAAAAACCTCAGTCAGGGAGAACGGTCCTAGCGGGATTCAAACCCCAGACCTCCTGCTCACAAGTTCACATCTTAACGACCTCAGCCATCCGTGGCGATCATTGGAAGTGAAGCCACAAAAATGTTTTTAGCTAAAATAATTTATCCTCTGGAGATCATATAATTCTCTTCTCTCCCTAACTTAAAGGCCTTAACTAACAATGCTAAGTTCTTTAAAACTGCTCTTAAAATACCTAAAATGTAAAATGGCTTCCTATTCTGTAGATGATTATGGCAATACACCATTAATGTATAACTTTTGTATATGGTTGATATTAATGTGGTTGAACAATAAGTAGTAGAGCCAAGTTCTTTAATTATATATATAGTTTTGCCCAAAAAAAAAAAGCAGACTCTTGTTTGTTCAAGCAAGTGCTCCAGTGCATAACAAGGTTATGGATACTTGAGCAAAGAACATCCGTGGTTGACTGCAAAAGCAATCTTCAAAGAAACAGCCTCCCCTCTGCTTTGTAACACAGCAGATGCTCTATGCAGGCACCCATTCATCAAGCCTTCTGCTCCTCAGAAAGATGCTTGGGGACCCACTGTGTGCAAACATTGTGGAATCCTAAACATCAATGGAGAATGGTGTGAGCAGTTCCCTGACAATGACAATGTTTCTCCAATCTCTCGATGTAATTCTTTGATTGTCCCTTACAAAGTTGTCTATAGCTGGAATTGATTCCTCAGAGATGATTAAGTAGGCCTTGACCAGGTTTAGGGATGCCCTCAGTGTGCACACATCCATCACAAAATTCACCACACCATTTCAATGCTGTGCTGCATAACAGATACTCATTCCCATACACATTGTTCATATGACAATAAATTCTGGATCCATAAACACCTTCTGCCTTCAAAAATGTAATTACTAATTGCTGGGCCGGTGTGGACAAATTCATGTTGTGAACTATTGAGTTCAACATGCCTCTGCTAATGTAAAACAACACACTGTGTTATCAGACCATATCAGTCTGCTTTCTTATATACAACACCACCTACCAGAGCAAACACAAAGTTCTGATAGTTTAGCTAAAAAGCTAAGACAAAAGTCTCAGTTTCATATGAGCAACCCTTACTGTTAATAGAGTAATAAAAACTTCTAAAAAGCATAAAAACTCATAAAAAACACTCAGAGTGCAATATAAAAAGGTTCACATAAACTATCACACTAAAAACCGTAAAATTGAACACTAAAATCACACTATATTTCGAGCTGTGGCTCTTGGTCACGAGATAAAAATGAACTGAGCTCTGGCAGGCAGCTTCTGTCGTTGTGAGGCATAGAGATGTGACGTGGCAGCAAAACTGCCAACTTTGGCTGAACAAAGTAGTTTGGCAAACCTGGCAGTATTACAGGGAGATGTTGAGGCCTGGAGGGATACGGGCTTTATGTAAAACTATTGCTGCCATCTCTACGTCTCTGAGTAAGGTGTGTTTAGATGGAGGAGCGGCATCTATGAGAATAAGAGAGAAACAGTTATCGAACGTGGCCTGGTGAAAATTGGCATGTTGTGATACCGGTAATGGGGAACAAATTTTAACTGAATGCCTGTGATTGTTCATTCTAATAGATACCTTAGTGGACGTTAGTCCAATGTAAAAAGCGGGACAAAATTGGCATTTAAGTAAATACACCACATTTGTGGAGGTACAGTTAAAAAAAGAGTGAATTTTAAATTCTGATTTCAGATTTGGACTAACGTAAGATGAGCATGGGGATATCAAGGCACAGGTTTTACATTTAGGGCGGTTGCACAGATATGAGCCAAGTGTCGAGAAGGAGGGCTGAGGATAATCAATATTTTTGCGAAAGATGCTTCTGAGGTTGCGAGCCGACCGGAAACATAGCCTTGGTACTGTTTGAAAAAATGATGCAGTTAGTTGATTTTGCGTGAGGATATTGAAGCTGTCTTTTAGGACAGGTTTGAGTCTTTCAATGCCTGGAAAGTATGTCACTGTGAAATTCAATGGATCAATATCTGCTGTTTTACGGGTCTTAGGAGTATGCTTCTGATGAGAGGCCTGGACTTTTGATTTTACTAGGGAAGGGGGGTAACCCCTGTTGACTAATTTGTCAGTTAATTGGGTGATGTATCTATCAAGAGCTGAGTCATTATTGCAGATTCGGTGACCTCGTAGTGACAAAGAAAAGGGTATGGCCTTTTTTATATGTGATGGATGGCAACTTTTGAAATGTAAGTACTGCTGTAGGTTGGTGGGTTTAACATGAATTGATGTCAGAAATTGCTTATTGATTAACTGAATTTCCACATCCAGGAAGACAGCTTGGGTACGGGAAACTGTGGATGTGAACTTAACTGGATAGTTGGTGTTCAACCTATTGAAGAAACTTTCAAATGCCGTAATACCATGGGTCCAAATGATAAAAATATCGTCAATAAATCTGCGCCACACCAACGGTGCTAAGGGTTCTGAAAGTAGGAATTCTTCTTCAAGTTTGGCCATAAACAGGTTGGCGTAAGATGGAGCCATTCTGGTCCCCATGGCTTCCCCTTGACTTGAAGAAAATATTGACCTTCAAATACAAACACATTATGAGTGAGGACAAAAAATTCTAATTGGCAAATAAAATCATTGGAAGGAATCTGAGCTAAGTTTGATTTATCTAAAAAGTAAGCTAAAGCTTCTAAACCCTTATTGTGGGGGATATTAGTGTAAAGCGAAGACACATCTAGAGTAACTAATAATACGTCATCATAAATGTTTAAGTCCACAGACTTCAGAATTTCTAGAAAGTGAAAAGAGTCTTTAATATAGGAGGGTCTGGAAGAGGCTATGGGTTTGATATAGAAATCAACAAGGGCTGAAATTCTTTCAGTGGGGCTGCCATAACTGGCTACTATAGGTCGTCCTGGGCAGCCTGTTTTGTGTATTTTAGGTAAAAAATATAGAGAAGGTGTGCGGGGAGAAACTGGTGTTAAAAGTGTAATGTCAGTTTTGTTAAAGCCTTCTAATGGAGCTCTAGCAGATATGAAACGTGTTATTTCTGTGTTGAAGTCAGGAGTAACATCTTGCAATAGGCTCAAATAATAATCTTCGTCATGCAACTGTCGAAAGGCTTCTTGGGTGTATAATGCCCGGTCCATGACAACGACTGAAGAGCCCTTGTCGGCCGGCAAAATGATGATTTTGGGATTCAAGGATAACTTACGTAACAAAACTCTCTGAATAGGGGGAAGGTTGTCTCTGGATTGAAAAAGCTTCGGAAATCTAGGGTGACTGATGTCATCTAGAAATTTATCAATGAAACGTTCCACAGGGTGAGAGGAAGCCAAAGCTGGGGGTTCATTAGTTGAAGGGGGACGAAAAGGTAGTAATCCCGGGTTGACAGACGAGGCAGAACCTGCTGGGTGCGTGTGCCAATGGTACTTCCATCGTAAATGTCGGCAAAATTTAACTGCATCAATAATGAGGCGGGATCGATCAAATTTAGGAACCGGTACAAAAGATAAACCCTTCTCTAGTAGAGATCGTTCAGAGTCAGATAAGGGATAAGAGGACAAATTGACTACTTGAAGGGCTCTATCTTGTTCTGAGCTAGCAGCATGTGTAGCCTTTTGGGTTTTGAAAAACTTTCCTGTAGGTTTAACAGGACGTGGTAAATTAAAAATGGACGCAAGGTCAGGGGCTTGACTAACGATGGGGACGTTGTTTTGAACCTGAGGCACTTTAGTGACGCCAAGCCCTGCCCGGCAATGGTGAATATACAGATTTGAAAGCTTATTAAGGTGATGCAAGTCTGCTTGTTGTAATCTCAAGCTGGCAGTTGAGAGAATATGTAATATATCCCCAATATAATGAAAAGAGGTTAAAAGTATGATTTTGATATAACTGGTCAACCTCGTTAAATGGAAAAGCTGAATGCTGCGTATCTGTTCATAGACCAATTGTAGAAATTTCATTGAAATTAAATACCTGAATACAGAAAAATGATGCCGAACCCCGGGGTGTAGGCCTGATAATGGTAACTTAATAGTTAAGCCGTTAGGGCAGATACCAACGTGTAGACACTGATTCAAAAAACCAAGATGGCTGGTATATTTGGCTAGTAGTTGAGCATGTATCGAGCAGCGACGAAGCCAAAAATGAATAGGGGAAAAGGTAAAATGGGCCATTAATGCATTAAGATAATAATAATGATAATAATAATAGCTGAAAGGGATAGCTGTAAAGTTCGCTATGGATTACAGAAGAAAAAAGTTGTATAAGATAAAAGGAAAGATAAAACCAACAAATGGAAAGGCTGACAACACACAAGTAAGATATAAAATCAATTTCCTTTACGAAATAAATACTGTTAATGGAGTAATAAAAACTTCTAAAAAGCATAAAAACTCATAAAAAACACTCAGAGTGCAATATAAAAAGGTTCACATAAACATTCACACTAAAAACCGTAAAATTGAACACTCTCTCTTCCCAAGAGCCACAGCTCGAAATATAGTGTGATTTTAGTGTTCAATTTTACGGTTTTTAGTGTGAAAGTTTATGTGAACCTTTTTATATTGCACTCTGAGTGTTTTATATATATATAAAACACTCAGCCTATATATGAGGTGAGCCTATATATAGGCTCACATTGTTCTTATATTAGCACAAAATGTAAATATCTGTTGTTAATTAACAAATTCTATGCTTGTAAGCCTTAATGACTGTTGCAGGAACTTACGGAATGCTCTGAAAGCACTAAACTTTAGCAAAAGTTTTCACATTTCCAGGCAAACATGCACATTTACCAAGGCAGTACAGTAAATGTTGGTAGATTTAATTGAATCTGTTTTCCCTTTTGCTTTGGCTTGCATCTTTTAGGTTATTGGACTTCGTCATTTCTCTGTTATAGATTTCAAACTTCTATCACATTGATTTCTGAACCATAGCAAGAAACATGGAGGCATCTGAAGCATGCTGTAATCAAGATGATAACTGCACAAAATATTCACATTCACTGGAGAATAAAGATTTTTTATGGGGATGAATATATATAGATGTCAGTGCTGTACAACATTGGGTTGCTCAAGCTCATAATGAAAACCTCAATGAAACAACTCCCAAGTTGTGTGACAAAGGGCAGAAGGGAAGTCCATATATTGCTAATGTACATCTCATTAGAAATGTGTTCACAAATTCATTATAGGGAACTGTCACATAACCCAGAGACAGCTTTCAATCCAGTGCAGCAAATTATAGATGCGAGTGCAGTGATATTCACAGGCATGGAAGACTGAAAACTTTGTGAACAGTGGGTGCTTCATTGAAACATCTCTTTCTGAAGCATAAGGAACACCTGAAAGGATTTCACTTTGATTCTAACAATGTTGCAAAAACAGAAGTAAGTTGTGGTTCTGTCATCAAAATGAACAATTTTACAATGATAGTATTAAGAAATTGGTCTCCAACTGGCAGAAGTGTCATCATTAGGGTGATTATATGAAAAATTATGTACTTAGATATGAAAAATAAAGTGTTAGAAAGTTACCTGCTTTTCATTTATTCAAATAATTTTAACTTTTTTCAAATAAAAAAATGGGAGGCATTGCTTTTCAGCACTACCTTGTAGCAGACTCTCTCAATATGTTCTCTCTTTGAATGTTAAGAGTGCATTAAGCTGAGACTGCATAAATTACTTTGAGACAAGTCAAATATGCTTCATTAACTTATTTCACACTAATACATACTGAAAGCTCCACACATTATTCAGTTTTAATTTTAATCACTTACCGGTAAAGAAATGGCATCTTTAGCCACTAAACTGGTAACTACTCCAAAGATGAGCTGTTTTTCCTTGTTAGACTTTTCCAATCTTGTGCAGAAAAGCTGGTTACGAGAAGGTATCAAATAGCACAAATATGTCTGGCCCACAAAGTCTGAGGTTAAGAATACCCTACTTGATTGTCCGAAAGATACATCCCTATAATAAAATGAATGCTACATAATTTCAACACCATTTTAATATCTTAAAACATAAAACCAACTCAAGGTATGTTTTACACTGCACTATAAAATGTTTGGAACTTTAATAGCTAAGAAATACAAAAATCTTATGATAGTACATAAATCACAAAATAAAATGTTCATCTAATTTCTTTAATAAGTATTATAATTCAAACCCTTGAAAAATAAAATATTTAATTTGAAATGCCAATTAGAACTTGTACAGTGAAGCTAATCATATAATTAAAATCATTGCATGATTGAGTCAAACTATACACTCTTATTGGCTCCACTTAGTTGTTTAAATTTAGTACAAGTTTCACAGACCATTGTCAGCATCATCACCTAACCATCGACTGCTGGGTATTTGTTATGATTTGGAGATGTATATTCTGCTCTAGTGGAGGTGGGATGAACTTAAAGATAATGTTTTCATCCCCAAAAGTGTCAAAGTTCATTAAACTGTCTCTGTATTTATAAATGTAGATTTTTCTCCAGTTTTGCTAACTCTGTAGGTCTTTGTACGGATTTTAATAATTTTGCTTTTTTCACTATGTCATGGTTTTCTGTTCAGAAATGTGATGCTGACAATGATTTCTCCATTTATTTGTATTTTATGTTCCTGAAATGTTCTTTTAACAGTGTGCCTATGTTTCCCTTTGTTTTTCCAATATAGACTTTTTCACATTCTGCACAACTTATTTGGTAAATACCTGCTTTTTTCCTCCAGTGGAATACTGTAATCAACAATGTCTTTCAGGAGATTTTTAGCATTAAATCTGTTTATAGGAGCCAATCTGATATTAAAATCTTTTAGAATATATTGAAATTTTTGCATTGCCCATGGATGATGATAAGAGTTTTTTTAAAATTTATCTTAACTTTTCCTGTTGAAAATGTTGTAGTCACTTTAATAAGTTTCTGCCTCTTGAATTTCTATACTTTTTTGTTTGATTCAGTCATACAATGATCTTAAAAATATTTAATGTTTTAAGAATGAATAAGAAAAGAAAAAACAAATTTGGATGCATAAATTCAAATCAGAAATTTATACAAAAGTTATAACTTTTATTTCTCAATGCATCAGATCCAACTCACCTTATCACGCCGAGGTTTTCCGTCCAAATATGCTCCAGGCAAAGTTCTGGGAACACTGGCTTGGCTTCCAAAAAAGAATCAGATATAATTTGAGTGGTCATCATGCGAGAGTCAGGAGGAGGTGTTCCAGCCATCCCAGGGGATCCTGGCCATTGTACGTGGTATTGTGAGCGTGCTGTACACCATGACTGTGGTGATGGTGTCATTGTTTGACGTATGGCTGCAATACTTGATAGACTAGGACTTTGGCACCTGCTGGTTACAAGGAACAATTAGTTCCCTCTGAATCAAAATATAACAGGAAACTGAAAACATTACCATTCCTTACTGTACATCAAATATTGCTTAACCCATTTGTATCATATTTGCAGCTCCAAGGCACAAAATCTAACATATAGGGTACCCCAGGGTTCTATAATGGGACCATTATTATTTATTTATTCTGTACATTTCTGTGGCACACTAGCATATTAATTTATATAATTATAACATTTATGATAAGCACCTAGAAAAACTCACCTCATTGCCGCCATGGGACTGTGAGAATGTGACAACACTGGAGAGGCTACATGAGAGCTGACACTGGTGGACCTGCTAGTAAAGGGACTGCCCTTAGCAGCCTCACCTGTTACTGTATTTATACTTGTAACCATTGACAACTGTGTAGCGGTACAGCTTGTGCCTACAGCTGTGGATGTGTTGGAATTATTCAGTGATGTATCTAGACCTGCACACATACCCTGAGCTTCCTGTATATTAACAGATAAAGTTTAATTAAGATCATAGTATGATTGAGTGGCTCCACTAACTTGGTAGATTTAGAAATGGCAATTGAAGGGCTAAACAATAAAGAAAAAGAGATAGAAATAGGTCTGAAAAGGTATTAAAAGAGATAAATAAAAAGAAAGACTGGTAAACAAGATATAGAAATAAAATAAAATTGCTAAAAAATAAAGAACCAACAGATGCCGCCACAAGAACATCAAGAGACCCAACCGCCACTTCTAACAATTTGTCTACAGGTCTGAAGATGGGAGGGATCATCCCCGAAACATATGTCCAGTTTTTATGTAAGTGAGAATGGAGTTAGTGTGAACAAATTTTATTACATTGGTTAATATATACCACTCCCATGTCAACAGTTTCATAAGTACATTTAATTGAATGTTATAATTATTGGAGAAGCAATAAAAAAGATTAATCATATAAATTTATTGGGAGTCATTGTTGATGACTCAACATTGTTGATAACTTCCAAACACCATGTACACTATATTTGTAACAAAATGAGCACATGGATATTTTATTAAGGAAATTATCACAATATTTAATTTCAGATAGTCTTAAGTTAGCGTATTATGGCTAATTAATCCTTATTTTTGTTATGCAATTGAGTTTTGGGGAAGTACACATGGTATAAATAAGAATTGATTACTAATCCTTTAAAAAGTTGTTTGAGATGTATATGTAAGGTAGACAAGAGAATATCATGCAGAAGTATTTTTAAGGAATCTAAAATGTTAACTATATCATTATGAGTGTACAAGGTAGTTCCATTTGTTGTTAACAATGAACAAGACAAGATCCTAAACAAGGACTGCCACAACTATAGCACTCAGATTCAGAACAATTATTGTCTAAATATAAACCAAAAAAAACTACTGAAAGAGATCCAAGAGTTATTGGTAAAATTTTGTATAATGAATTGCCACTAACAATTAAAAGTCAAAGAGTGAAAAAGATTCAAACAGAATTGAAAAACTTCTTGATAGATAAATGTGTGCTTGTGTATGTGTATAATATATATATGATAAATGAATTGTAAATATAATTGTTTACAGTATAAATGAAAATACCCTATTGTTATATGATATAAATTTACCTCTTGTATCATCGTCGTCATTCTTATTATTACATCATCATTATTATAAACTTTTAGCAGCATCCCTTTAAATAAAATGTCCTTTGTAAAAGTGTTTACATAAATTGAATTTTCCAACTCTGATGCATCTCTTTCCTATACAATGACCAGATTTAGCTTACCTCAGGCAACGCTTTACGGATTTTCCACACACTATGTAGTCCAGTGCTGGAGTCATACAGCATACATATAGAAGGTTCCTCACTTGTAAACACCACCTTCAGATAAGGGTATGACATGTAAGACAAACTACCTGCACAAATACAATAAATACATTAAACATAGTTTTCTAATGCAAAATACTCTTGTTGTAACCATTCATACCCTTCCCATCCCAATTTGGTACAAATGTCACTATACTTTTCTTTTCCCATTCACATTTCACATCTCTATACCATTTCTAACAGCTTTTCTCCCTAACACTGCACAATATCTCTTGTCTTTTCATGTCCTCACTCCTAAATTTAACTCTCTTCCAAAAACCCATATCATAACACATTTTAACCTTCATGCTTCACCATTTCCATTCTATTTAAAATTATCTCAATGTTAAGCACCCATATTTTCTTTCTTTTTTTAATTTCTTCTAGCATTTGCACAATCCTCTTTATTCAGTTATCTGGCACCTTCACCATATGTAGCATCCCTCACCACAACCGTGCCCTACGGAGACAACAATATGGGGCGTAATTCAGGCATCCTATGAGCAATGAGAGGACCTTAAGATCTTAGTTAAAGTTAGCATTAACAAATATACTTTTTGTTCACTTATTTACCTTACTTTAATACAATACAGCATCCACATATAGTCAGCAAGTTAACAATTGGCATCTAGATGTCTTGGGTCTTCAGTATCTCAATGAGACTAGCACAATGTTTCTCTCTCGCAACCTCCCTCAGGCAACTGCATGAGCCACAAGCTCAGGCTATTACTATCTAATCTTTCCCCTAACATCTACTCACAGCCTACTCACTCTCCCCTCCCCTCTCTTACTTACTTTACTGTAGATTGCTAGTTATGTCACCATGGCATGTATACCACATTATTACACCAATATTTTACAATTCTTTCCGCAATTTTCCCTTTTCTACCAAATATTCCTAGTTCCATTTATGCTAAACCCTTAATCGTTACATATGAGAGAGATTCAATAATTCATCAACCCAAGAATGAAAGAAAACACTTACAAAAATTATTTCAATTTTTGTATTTTGTTTTATTTTCAATATAGTCCCACAACAATTTACTAACTTCATTTTTTTCTGTAATGACTTTAAATACTTATAAAAAATGCTTCTGATTGGTCTGAAACTCAGAAATATACAGCTATCATACATTATTAATTGAAACCCACTGCCTGTGAAGAAATTTCTTCAAAACTTAAAAGAGGAAATAATCGAAGGGCCAAGTCAGGACTATAGGGTGTATGGTTTAGCTGCTGAAATCCATATTATTCAAAGGAAGCCTGCATTTTGCTTTATATGTTCACTGGTGCATAGTGTGGAGAAGCTGCAACTTTGAACCTATGTTGCACTAACCTTGGACAAGTCAAATTGTTATAAATTATGATCATTTGAAAAGTTCTCAAAATAAAGCACAAAATGGAGACATGGCTTTTTGAAATTATTCTTATTTTTCAACATAGTCTCCCTCGACACTAATTAGGTCTGTTGGTAACCAATTTTTCATTAATACAAAATGCAGAGTAATTAATCACTCACCACTAATCATAACTGAGCTTCCAAATAAACTCATTCACTCTCACCCAGTTTTATTAATATGTCTCTATATCTCGTAACTTACTTTGCTTGGAATAGTGCAAAAAACCCTATTCACATTCTAATCATGCAGGTTTATTTTTTTGAAGTCAATAACCATTGATGTGAAAAAAATGTACCTTTATGCTATAAATACACCTCCTAATAATTGATGAACCCTTGTCTGAAAACACTGCATTAATAATACCTTTTGTTTTAAGAAATATTCATGGTGGTAGTTTTAGGTGATTCAAGCTATATATGAAAAACAAGTTTCTGACCATGTTTTGCTATTACAGGTGTTATTTCATCCAATGGATGCAGGAGAGCAAACACAGTGGGAAGCTGTGGTGATGAAGGAGATGATGTAGCATTTGCAGATGCCTGTTCTTTTGCCACTCGCTCAAGTAGAATACCGTACTTTGTACTCCATACATTCTGAACCTGTAATAATTCCAAGGCAAGTGTTAATGCAACATTACTGGAATTACATGTGAAATAAAAAGAGAAAGATAAGTCCCAGAACACTCAAACTAACACTATGGGGGGGGGGGGGGGGAATGGAAATATAGGTATAATGTTAAAGGAACATTGGAGAAACATCCAATTTAAGCATAAAGAAAAATTGGTGGTTGGTACCACATTTTTGGAATGAAAACCATAAGACAGCAGTTTAAAAATCAAAGTAATTAAACATCTGGGAAAGAAAAATAATGGGCAACACTTAATGAATTTTGATATCTCAGAATCAAACAGCTCTATGCAGATATAATATTTTTAACTATAAATACAACCAAATTCATGCAGTTTTAACAAAAAATAAACGTGTAAAAATCCAAGTAAATATCTAAATTTCCATACTCTCAATACATGTAAACTTACTGCTATTAAAACTTTTAAATTTCTTACTTAATAAACTTTAATTTATGAAGCTGCGTTCCTTCTGTACCCCATTACAATTAACACCAGGTTGTGTATATAATGTAAACTATATATTAAATTCTATATAGTGCCATTATCAACATTGTTACTTCCATTTGTGTTGCCCACCTTCCTGATGTATTTTCCAAGTTTTTCTAAATTTCGTCTGATTTTAAATTTAAAATTCTTTGCCTCTTATTTCATTTGATAAGTTTTCCCATTTTCATTAAAGAAACTGTTCCCTCCAAAACTTGGTTTGTTTACATTCTAAAATACAATGCTAAGTACTTTCCTGTTTCTTCACACACTGAACATATCCCCTTAATAGGTTCATTTCTTATCCTACTTAAACATATTACTCCTGTTCTAAACCATACCAATCCTTCCCTCACTGCTTATAGCAGGTTTCAATGTATTTTTCTCTTCCCCAATAATTGTTAATGTATTATATAATTTCAGAGATTTTTTTGACATTAAGATAGTCCATATTCCTTTTTTCAATATCCTCAATTCTTGTTTTTATCTCTTTCCAAAAACCTTTTCCCATTCTTTCTCCCTCATACCGTATTGATTCCATGCCCACTTCTTGTAGAATACTTCAGATTTTATATATCCAAGTTTCTCTTCCCTTAATTCTTTCCTGTGTTACCAAACACTATTTGATGATATTCTACTCTTCTAGTTTCCCTATTCTATATCAATATTGTACTACTCTTTCTATTACCTTGCTTTTATAGCCCAATCTTCCTAGTACCAGTAGAGCTACCTTGTTAGGTGATGATCTAGGTAAGCCTAGGACAATTCTACAAAATAATCTATTTATTACATCACTTCCCATCCTCCATCTGGTCCTCAAATTTCTATTCCATACATCATTCTACTCTCTACTATTGAACCATATACTCTCTCTAGGCATCTTACACATTCATCCTCCATCTGGCAATAGATCATTCTGCTCTCTATTATTGAACCAGATACTATAACCATTTTACCACATATTTGGTATTTTATTTACACAAGACCTGATTACACTCATAGCCATTTTTCATTCTGCTAATGCTTTTCTGTTTTGAGCACTCCATTTTCCATTACCAGACATTACCAGACATTCTAACCCCCAGGTAACCAATTTTCTTGACAACTTTCATTTCTGTGCCTTTCCCTCACCATTTCTCCTGCTTTTTAGAGTGTTTGTAAATAGTTTGATTCTCAAGGTGTTTTAGTCCAATTCTATTCAAGTGCTTTGACAGAAAATCACAACCCATAATTAATCAGAATACTACAACTGTACTTCTACAAAACAGAAATTACATATGGTCTTCTGCCAAGACATTCCACTTTTTATATTTTAAATTTTCATGAAAATGCTACTAAGCTATATTTTTAAATTGGGAGCTGATAAATCTTTTAACTGCATGATATTGGAAAAATGATAAAGAATGATAATAGGAACCTACAACTATTGAGCAAAGATTAGGAACTTCGTTATAACGAAACTTGTACTTCAGTGCTTCAAGAAATAGAAATTATCCATTTCTGGACCATATTGTGATCTATAATGAAAAGCAGGAATAATCCTCCCCAGCAAACAATCAGGCATTTATGAAATGAAGTGTAAAGAATGCAACATAAATTACATTGATAAAACCAAAAGAAATACTATGTTATATTTTAAGGAGCACATGAGAAATGTCAAAAACATGATGAGAAATCAGCATTAGCATACAATTTTTGGCCCAATAATCATGAATTCCAAAATAAATCAAAACTCTTAAAGCTATCCAGAAACCTGTGTAAGGAGAATTTATTCACATAACTAAAGAAAATTTAGTTCATTTCACTCTTGCAAATAAAAATGACCTCCTCTCCAAATTCATAAGATCTACAGAGAGACACCTGCATAACACACTGGAAAACTTAAAAAAATGTCCAATTAAATTGGCAAATATTAGTGAAATTTGAGTGATTACTTATCAAAATTGTTGAATTATTATTACATTTCACTGTGAGAATTCCCACCATTTGAAACTATATACTAAAAATGAATGTTTATAGTCACTTGAAATTGAAGCGATGTCATGAAGTCTTCTCCCTCTTCTGTAAAAACTTTAATGGTAGTTGAATCCACTACACAAATGCATGGCATTCTGGTACCTGAAACAACAGGAATTCTGGAGGCATTATGAGGGACTGTAACCTGACTCTCTTTAATGCTAATCAGGCAACACAACACAAATATCATACCCATATTACTATGAGGGCTGTTCAATAAAGAATGATCATATTATTTTACAGGCATAATTTCTTGTCGCCGTTTTGGTTGACAATGTGAGGAATGTACCTCACGAAACATGTACCAAAATTACTTTTATAAGTGTGTTTGTGAAACTTAAAGAGAGTTTTAATGTGACGACATGATTTTTAGTGTTTTACTTTAAATCAAAATAAGATTAACAAAAGTTTCACTGTGTGGATTCCGAAATTCCATAAACATATAATTTCTTGTGCTAAAATTTAACTTTACAATATTTTGTTAGCTTAATGCATAATGTACACATGACACTATTCCATTCTGGTCACATCTAGTTCCTGCCAGTAAGAGGCATGCAAACTGAGACATGTTCATTTCTGCCTACAACAAAATGGAGATGACACACAACTAACTATGTACTGCCCTGAAATTTTACTTTCATCTCAACAAATCTTCAGCTGAAGCCTATGAAATGTTATAGGCAGCCTAAGGAGAGTTTTTTCTTCCCTGTAGTACAGCTTAAAAATGGTTTAATACCATTGCAGTAATTGTGAGAAAGGATTTTCAATTAACAATAAGAACACTTTAAAAAATTCTGGGATCCCACCCACATGTCAGTAACTGAAAAGTTGTTCATGAGGCATGTTTATGAGGGATGCATTCTAAAACAACTGATTCCTGAACAAAAGGACATTCACATGCATGCTGTTGAAGATAATATTACAGGAAGATGTGGAGTTTCTTTAAAAAATAATCACTACTCATGAAATGATGAAACTTGGCTACATTATTTCAATGTTGAGAGCAAACAACAAAGCTGCATGGTCATCAACAACAAAAAAGCAAAAATGTTTGCCTCTATTGGGAAAGTTATGATCATTTCATTTTTTAATATTCAAGGAATGGTTTACCAGCATGTCATACCTACACATGCAACTGTATCTGGGCTATACTATAGAGATGTACTGAAAACACTGTGTTCTTAATATTATTCAACAATCATCTCTCACAAAAATCAATGGAAATGTATCTGTTACCCTTGCCATAATCCAGATTTAGCTCTTTGTGACTTTTTTTTTTCCCCACATAGAAGATGCCTTTAAGGGTGGCATTTGCCATTTTCTGTAACAGTGGTGAAGGCTGCAGATGCAATTCTGAAAAATCTGTCAAAAAATTATTTCTAGAATGTCTTTAAGACTGGCAGGCAAAAGCACTGCAGTAGATTCATTGGCATCCAATAAGGATTACTTTGAGAAATGTCAACAACATTATGAGGAATAGTAAAGGATCATTTTTATTGAACATGTTGTACAGTATGCCATTTATGATATATGGTAGTGAAACAGCATACTACTTATTATTCATTCCTTTATTCGTTCATTCATTCCCAAATTATATTGGCAAAATGTAGGTTATTTTTAGACTTAACAAAAGCTTTTCACTTGCTAGAGTGTTATATTTTGTTAATACAAGGCTCTGTAGTGATGAATGAAACTGTTTTAATCTTATATAACAAAGGTCCTATTCCACAAAAGTGTGGTCTGATACATTAAACGTATATTAGTATAAGTCCCTGAAAAATATGGAATTGCAACCTTCTGATCCTCAAAAAAATGTACAACACTTGTAAAGTAGTACAGAGTTCAAGAAAAATCTAAGGAAAAGAGTAATTCAGTAAGAGTAAGAGTAATTCAGAAGAGTAATTCAGTAAGAGTAATTCAGAATTTGTATAGAGTGAACATTTCAGACTTAAGTGCAATTAAAGTAGGACTTATGATGACTGACATCGACCTTTTCAGTCCAACATCTTTATGTTGTTTTTTAAGGTTTTTGCTAGATGCCACCAAGAAAATAACTGTTCTTGCTCATTCTCTTTTAAAATAAATAATTTAGTCCCTTTTGACACATTTTCACAAATTTTGCTTCTGAAAATGTGATTGCCAAATACTACAAACAAATGTAAGTGAACAAATGAATTAATAAACAAATGATCATATGATTAGATTGATTTCTGTGCCACCTCTTGACTAAAATTTATTTTGCAATATAGGTGCATGTGTGGATGATATACATCTGAAATCGAAGATTACACTTGAATAATGACAAATGCATAATGAAGTTTATAAAAGCATAATGTGAAATATGCCCAGAGCTTCAGCAATTTCAGATATGTTTAATTGTCAATCATCCAAATCCACATCAAGCACCTTATTGATAACTTCTGATCTTGTGATGAATTTTGATCATCTGCTGCATGGATAATCTTACAACATTTCATGGCTGTGTTTAAACTCTGTAGTCCATGAGGAAACAGTTGAAAATGATTATGCAGAATTTCATAGAGTGTTTGTCACATCTACATTAATTTCTGTTGCATTCATTACCTTCTTTACCAAGTACCTTTATAACCGTAGGATGCTTGATATTGTTATTTTTCCCATATATACACATCTGCACTGCATGATGCTACAACTCTTGACCAATTCATGTATTAATTATTGCGCAAATGTTTCTATGGAAGATGGTGCATTTTGGTAACAAAAATGCTTTAACTACTGCTGCAATCTGTAGGTCATTCTGAGAATTTTTCAAATGACCCCATATAAAGTACACCCATAATTAATTAATTAAATTGTACTTACAAAGCTCTAGACAATGTTCAAACCAACTGCACTCACTTATAGAACATTAGGACATATTTCGGGTGCAACATCAGCTGTTGACTGACTACTGAATTTGGTGGCTGGATCTCAAGGTGCTTCTGTCGCAGTCTTCTCTGATGGTTCAAATAAGAACTTGCTCAGTTCATTTACTTGGGAAAAAATTTCATCATAAAAAATAGGAAAAATTAAATGCATTTTGATGTTCCATCCAAGAATGAATTCAGCAAGTTCCTAATTGAACCATAAGGGACCACCACAGCCACCAAATTGAGTAACTGGTGAACAGCTGATGATAAGAGCAATTGCTCCCAAAATATATCGTAATGTTGTATAAGTAAATGCAGTCAATGTGAACATATTTAATACATTCTTGTAGGATATACTCATAGTTGCATGCAAATGCCAAATCAGTGCACTCACCCAAGAATTAAAAATTCTTTGCAGCCTGCTTGTTGATTTTGCCTTTGTCCTCTCAGAGTAAATGTCTCTCAAAGAAAACTGAGAGTAACCCTTTCCAAATTTCAAAATCTGCATTCGACATGAAGGATATAGGTACTATGGGCATAGTATGAAATATATTTACTTATCATCCTGTGTGTAAATTATATATTCTAGTAAGTTGCTTTTGAGTGAAAGCAGTAATCACTGGATTATGACTTCACGAGTAGCTGTTAGAAAAGATTCATTAAATCCTAATTTACCTGCAGGTTCATCATTAAATATGGAGCCCAGAACTGGTTTATCTGACACAGAGGTGTGAAAAGTGCACCAGAGAGCATGCTGGACAGGCGTATCACATGTACAGCAGCTGAGAACAACATCACGCCCTCTGCTCCATACAGCTGTCTTTCCATTTACATACAATTCCTCCTCCCATTCTGTTTCCCCTTGCTGGTTTAAACGCATCTGCCACCATTCAGACTTTTCCTGCAACAAAGATTGTAAATGGTTCAGACAGTAGTTGCAGCATCAAACCTAGGAAACTATTGGGCCATGATATTCTTGATTAGCACTGTGCCTTTATTCCTTTTACTAGAGGCACTCATTTGGACAAAAATGAGTAAATATGAAGCAGTTTGGAAAAGGCAAAATAGACAATAAACTCTCTGTCACTGCTAAGGAATGTGCTCCAAACCATCACCAATGCCACCGCTACTGCCACCACCATCATGTGATGGAAAAAAAAATAACAGTCATTCACTAAAGTAGGGGAGAAATTACTTTGTGATGGACACCTGGGCCATGTTATGCCCGCAACTCATCTGGCGAAAGGCTCGTCATACCACTGATCAATCAGGTAACAAAAACTATTATCTTCAGAAGCATGACATCATTGTTGTTGCAACAGTTACAGGGTTAAGGGGAATTACCAGTAGCAATGCATTTTCAAGTGCGTGCACTAATCTAATTTTTTGTATGCAAGTATTTTAGTAAGCTTAGTGGTTGTACTTTGTATCATTCATCAAATAAAAGTAATTATGTATGGTTTTGATACACAGTAATTCAAAGTGTTACATATTTTAAACTTTGTTGTTTTGTTTTATTTTTGTATTTCTCTTATATTCATCAAAGATTTAGCTTACTGCCAGTTTTAAAATGGCTTATAGGAGTGGTAAAGACAAAGGGCCTGCTTTAAAAAAAGGCATAATTATTAGAGGCCAAGCTCAAGAACTTATGTATATATTGAAAAAGAAAGGGATAATGGCAGCCCTGTAATTCCTGTACAAAAGGCACTTGAGAGAACTGTTGCAGTTTTAAATTTGCATAAAATTATTGTTGTAAACATATGTAAAGAAAAATCAAAAGCACAAGAGCAATTAGGCTCTACACCATCGGTTAGCATTCCTGGAAAACAAAAAAAAATATATAAATGTGTGAAAAAATTAGATGAATTTCAAAAGGAAAATTGTCATGTGTATGACTACTACAATAGAAAAAAAATACCCAACCATTAAAAAATTATTAGCTTCTCTTAAAAGCTCTGATCTCTTCATCCGATCACTTTTTTTTCCTAAAAAAGTTTTAAAGGACCTGTGGTTTTAGTGGAACATATTTTCCAATATAAAATTTCTAATGGATTTTTTTTAACAGTGTGCATTACAAATTTATTTATTTATTTTGTTTTTTTTTTTAAGGAAGGAAGTGTTCCAGGCCTAATTTTAAGATACCTCCCAGCCATTTGCCATTAATTAATGAGGACTGAGGTAAACTGGAAAAAATCTGGTCAGGGAGGACAGTCCTGGCGGGATTTGAACCCCAGACCTCCCACTCACGAGTTTTCGCCTTAACGACCTCGGTCACCCATGGCAGTCTTCTAATAGAAAGGATGGATATTGTGGCACATAGATGGCGCCTAACCCGTGTTATTGGCTTGATGAAAAATGGGTTAACACAGGCCACACTCATACAAAGGATTGGACAGAAAACAATGTCCCAGGGTCAATGCTGAAAAAACCAGGTAAGGGGGGCATACTTATCTTAACTCATGCTGAAAGCTCAGCTGTGTTTGTCCCAAATTCTCTACTGTTGTTTAGATCCAGGAAAACAGTGGACTACCATTAGGAAATGGATATAATAGCTTTAGGAAATGGTTTGAGGATCAGCTGCTACCTAATTTATCCAGCCCTTCCATAATTGTTATGGACAATGCAGTATATCATTCGGAAGTGATTGATAAGGATCCTACACTGCCCATTCTGAAAGCAGATATGACTGATATGGCTGTCAAAAAGAAATATACAGATTACTAAAGAAACTGCCAGAAGTGAATTAGAGCAAATGAAGAAAATGGAGCTGATGGAGCTGGTTCAAAACCATAAATCTCAATTCCCGACATATCCCATAGATAAGCTTGTTAAGAAGAAAGGTCATCGCGTAATTTGCTAGCCCCCTTACCATTGTCATTTTAACTCTATAGAACTGATGTGGGCATAAGTGAAGGGTTATGTTAGTTGAAAATAATGAAGAAATCTGCTTTCAACTTACACATTATTTTTTTATTTTTTAACATAATCTCCCTTAAGGTTAATTATTTCAATAATTTTCAAATGCCATTTTACCATCTTTTAGTAGTTTTCCAGGACTACAAAATGCTCTTTTACAGTTGCAATCACCTCTTGATTTGATGAAAAACACTGGCCAGCATGGAGGAGTTAGAACCTTGAAAACAGATTTAAAGTCAGAGGAAGCCAAATCTTAGGAGCAGAATGGATGATCCAAGAATTCCTATGAGGACTAGTTAATAAAGACAGATTGATTTTTTTTTACTCACGAAGTGCACTAAGCAGGGTCAAGATTGGTAAGTCTTTTTCAAAGTAGTATGCACTTAGTCCAATGCATCTTGTCAGAATTTTCAGAAACAAATACTTTGTTTGAATCTGATTGGTGGTTGGGAATTCCCCGAACTATGTAGCAAATTATGGATGACATTAGGAAAGAGTTAGTTGGGAATAGACCATCAATGGGTAGGATGTGTCTTGCATCACATCTTTCCCCCATCCCAGATATATGCATGCTCAGCTGAACTCAATATCTTGCTGTGTTGTGGGTGTGGGCATAAAAACTAAAGACATACAATGGGATCTAATGTAATTTTGGCAGGTAGTGTTATTTGTTTTGATGTACATAAATATTATAGATTAGCTTATGTTATACATCTGTATGTTTTTAGGTAGGGGTTTATTTGTTCTCTTCATTTTATCTTCCATTTTCAACAAAAAACAATGATTTTTTAACTGCAGGGCGCAGGTCAGATATGGCATATGCATTGCTTAGATTCTTATAGTGTGTTCATTAATTATTTGCAAGCCTCGACTCGCCTTATCATGGTCTGTGATAGCAACACGACTGAAGCGCTGCAGGAGGAATGATTCTGGATGTGACTGCAGTGTAGGTGGCTGCACAACCTCCCCAGGGTGCCTTACTACCTGCAGTCTGCCACGTGGCACAAACTCCTGTTGAGACAAACAATGCATCATAAAAAATGTTTTCATTAAAATTAAAAAATGTTAAATTAGTCAAAGTGTGACAATGTTATTAATGCCACAGTGATACTATTACTATCATGAGCTAAAAAATGTTGTAGCTGTTAAAAATTCATGTCTCTGGCTCCCGTAAATTATTTACCTTCTTTGTGTGTTTTAAAATACTGAATGGTGTAGCATGTAATGATGGATCTTGCTGGTGGTTATGAAATAAAAGCATTTTGGTCACATAATATTAAACCTGAATTGCATTATAATTTGAAATCATTGAACCTGTCCCCTTAGAATGGTATGTTGTTATTGCCAATGAAACACAAACAATGTGGGGAGTAAACTTAGACTTCTTCAAGTAAGCTAACCAAAGTAAATGATAAAAAAACTTCCAAGATCAATAATATTAGCTAAGCCAGACTGCTTTAAACTATGAAATAAATGTAAGAATATATTGCAAGAATTTAAAACATTTTTTACTCCAGTATTACAATTAAATTAAGCACACGCTTCACTGTACACATTAATTGGTGTCTTTGCCACACCTTTAGAATTGCTTTTTGTCTTCTCTTACCTCGGGTTCGGAGGCGGCGATCATAATATCCTTCTTTTCATCCAGATTTGCTGTCGAAATGTCGAGTCAACCAGCAATTAACCGTTCTTTACTTCAGGATGGAACTGTCCGGTTTGCAGCTTCAATAGCTACAACTGCAAGCAATAATTTAAAGCTTTATTCCATTATGTACACAATTTAGTGCAAGTGAAACCTCACTATCTATAATACGTTTTTATCATTCTGCATAATTCAGTATCTGCTGAAAAATACGAGATAACAGCTTGTTTAACTGCCATAAACATAACCTATCCACCATACAGTATTTAAATGTTTTTGCTTTGAACTTAAACCACGTTGACCAACAAACTTCCAAAAATTTAGGTTGTATATTCTGCTTCACCAGTTGAGCCAAATTAATGTACT